>FJOG01000031.1:300818-345328 GCA_900073065.1 Phialocephala subalpina
TAAAATTTAAAATATTATTATTTTGGTTTTTCGTTTCAATTTAAAATCAATTTCGTTTATAAGAATATAATTCTTCGAATTATATTTTTATATTCAAAATATAAACGAATTACCAAAGGTATTAATTATTTCTTTATTTAATATTTTATTATAATTATTTATATTAAAATTATAATTATATTTCTAATTATAATTTTAAATATAAATATTAAGAAAATTATATAATTCCAAAATATATAATAAAATTAATTAAATATAATTAATATTTTTATTTTTTAAATAATTTAAATTAATAGAAATTATATAATTAATTAATTTTTATAAATATTAAAATTAAAAAATTATTAGAAATTATACAAAAATATATTTATATTAAAAAGTTAAAAGTATTTATAAAATCAAAAATAAATCCTTATAATATAAAAATTATTCTTAAGAATAAAATTAATTTAATATATATAATATAAATTTTAATTTTTAATTTTTAAAATCGAAATTCGAAATAATTTTTAATTTCTTATTTATTCGAACTTTTTTTTGCTTTAATTATATAATTTTCAATAAATAAAAATTTGAATCCTTTTTTATTTTATATTATATTAAATGAAAAAATTTAATTTTTTTATAAAAAATAAATCCTTTTTATATATTAAAAAATATATAATTAATATAAATAAATTCTTTAAAAAATTTATATAATTTTATTATATTAATCTTTTCATATTTTAAATTCGATTTAAATTATAAAAAAAAGAAAAATTAATTATATATTATAGTGGGGCGATTTATTCTACTTCAAAAATCCTTATTTGTAATAGTAATTTCGGAGGTTTGTACTAGCCACGTGCCCTCCAGTATATAAGGAGCTTTCCGCTCTCTGAGAAACAATAATAACCTTCTTGCCACTCCATTTTGTTGGCCCTACTACGTATGACGAATAACTATGAGAGCGAAGTCAAGTATTTGCCATTGCTTATGAGTTTACTACAATCATGCAAGATTGGGTAGTTTTCCTCTAAGAGAGCCATTGCCTTTTCACAATATAAATATATATAAATATATTTTTAATTTTATTTTTAAGAATATTTTTTATTCGTAAAATTTTTCCCTTTTATATAAATTTTTTAACTTTATAATATAAAAGTTTTTTTTATATAATCGAGTAAATTTTAATTCGATTTAATTTGCTTATTTATAAGAATATTAAAATTATCGCTTATATAAATCAATTAATTACGTAATTATTATTAATTCAAATTATTTAAAAAGTATATATATAAATAATATTTATTTAATTCCATTATATATTTCGGAATTATATAATTTGCTTAATATTTATATTTAAAATTATAAATAGAAATATAATTTTAATTTTAATAGAAATAATTATAATAGAATATCGAATTAAAAAGCAATTAACGCCTTTGATAATTTATTTTTTAATTTCTTTAATATTTATTTTAAAAATTATAATTAATTCTTAAAATAAATTTTATTAAATAATAATTTTCTTTTATTTATTATTCGATAAAATTTACCAAATTATTTCTTTTATAATTTAAAAAAAATTAAAAAGAAATTATAAAATATAAATTATATTAAAAATATTATTTTTCAATTATAATTTTATTCAAAAATATTTATTTTTCTTTTTAAAATTTAATAATAAACTTTCTTTTAATTTCTTTTTATTATTAATAATTAATAAAAATTATATTTTATAATAAAAATTTGGAATTTATTATAAATAATATTTTAATATTATTAAATAAATATTCTTATAAAAATAAATCAAATTTATTTATATATTATAATAACCAAAGAAAATAATATTAATAATCGATTTAACGCAATGTAATATAACTCGAGTTTACTTACAATTTATAATAGCCAAAGAAAGTAGCGAGCTATTGAATCGATAGAGAGATCTGCCCATCTCAGGCTTGGGTATACTTACGGGCGTATACCAGTAGTTCATCTCTAAGGTTTCTACGAACAACATTTTGATGCCCGTTTCGAAGCCGCCTTCAATTGCTCAGGCTAATGGTGTGCCACGACCAATGTCTCTAGCTTCAATGTCAGCTGCGTTCTTCAACAGAAGTGACATTACTGCCCTTTGTCCATTCCGCGCCACCCAGTGTAACGCCGTCGCTCTTATCTTGTCCTGGTCGTTGATGTTGGCCTTCTCGAGCAGCACTTTCGCTACCACCCTATGACCTATCTCCGCGGCGTACAACAGTGGCGTCCGACCGAAACTATCTTGCGCCTCGATGTCGACTTTGCCCACCTCGAGTAGTAGCTTGACAACTGCCTCATCGCCCTTCTCCGCAGCGGAGAACAGTAGCTTCTTACTAATGTCGTCCTTTGAATTAACTTGGGTTTTTTTCTTGAGCAGTAGCTCGAACACCTTCTTATCTTCATTACAAGCGGCATAAGATAATGGCGTCCCTCCAATCTTATCTTCCGAGTTCACTCTGGCCCCCGCCTTAATGAGCAGCTCGACGACGGCCACGTTCCCATCCCAAACAGCATACGTTAATGGCGTCCGACCATATTTATCCACGAGTTAACTTTGGCTTTCTTCCTCCCCAGCTTTACATTGAACATATTTCTGGTAGCGGGACTCTTAGCAGCTCTGCCGACAGCAAACTTGCCAGCACTGCCAGAACTAGCCCTGCATCGGAATCCGCTCATCCAACGGAACCCCAACTCTGCCTACAATACAATAGGATGGGAATCGATTGAAAGTCTGCCTTCCGAAAGAGTCTCTAAAATACCTTGCCCGACAGGTTTGTGGACGACAGGTTTTTGTGGTGGGGATTACTGTAACCTTACAACGAGGCTTCAGAGGAATTTTAAGAAGGGGTCGCGCACTTTTTCTTTCGCTGCGCCCACCTAGATTTCAACATATTAACAGACATTAATTCTCTCAATTCGCAGCCTCTGAGCAACATAATGCACACCTGGCGGTAAAGAACTTGGCATTCTAGAGACCGAGGCCCCCTTTTTTGCAGCAGAAGTCCGCCCTCAAGTCGCGGACTCTGCACCAGCGCAGCAACAATTTCATACTCCCAGTACCCGTGGCGCAGCGGTAATAACGTCTAGATAGAGAGATCTTATTTCCTTTTGTGTTATGGAGGTTTCGTTGGCAAGCAAAACAAGAAGTTGCAAACTACAGAGGAGAACCAGAGGAGAACCCAAAGGAGGGAAGATTACAACTTATTATAACAATAGTTGCAAACCGCATACTAAAAATCGCTAAAGTTCTGATAAGACTCTAGCGTCTCGTTTAACACAGCAATGAGGTCATTAAAAGCCATGTCGCTACTACTCTTAAAAAGGTTAATAAACTCGCCACAGTCGAGCAATTAAAACATATTAGCGCATATAGCTTTAATAATAATATTTTTTAGCTTGTCTTTATTCCTAATAATATTCTCATAAATAATCTTAGTGCTCTTTGCAAAAGTATCGTTATTCTACCGATTTTTGATAATATCTTTATACTTGCATGTAACTAGATTCTTAAGCGATAGTATATCGTACTTATCGCCGAGAATGTAAACCTTTGCGTTCGTAACAAGAGGTCCCCGTATAACATCGAGGGGGAGGGAAGTTGGGATAGAAGCGTTACTTGGTTAAGTCTTTGCATCTACGGATCTAGATGTGACGAGGGGAGGTTAATCTATTATTATATCCTTAAAGTCGACCTTATCGATACCACGATCCTTATTATAGCGAGTTTTATATAGAAAGTCGATTATCTTAGCAATTATAGATGGGTTGTCTTCTTTAAGATTGATTTTCCCGTCCGCAGCTTCTTAGATAGAGTCAACTTGCGTTTATATCCCGGACGTTGGGGCTAGAAGACCTTCTAATCGCCGTTTATTATCGCGGCGAGCGGCTCGGACTAGAAGCAAACGATGGCGCGGTGAACTTTGAAAACTCTGCCCCCTGCATTCGATCCTCAAATCCGAGTACATTTCTGATCGATATAGCCTAAGTAGAGGTCAGTAATAAGTCTATCTCCCCCACATTAACCACTAACATTTCGTGGGCAGGTCATCCCTTTGCCGTGGTCCTTGCCACTTCCTCAGTAACAAAGTTTGGAAAGTCACGGATAATGGGAGATGGGTGGAACGGTCGATTGTGGTGGTCTTCTTTAGCTATCATCAACCTCACTCCCAGATAATCACTAGTTTAACACTACGTTAACTGGTTACCATAATGCAACAGCTAGTCATGGGGCGAAGGAATTGTCGATTTTGTGGTCCATAATTTGATCCAACCGATGCAGGCATTCGATGGTAGTAATGGTGCTTTTTAATTATAAAAACCTTCATTTTAGAACATTTCCCATCCAGTACTATGTTTAAGCAACGCACATGCCTCGTTTTATGCTTTGTCAATTACTAGCCTAATTTAACGAGGTGTGATATCTTTGAGAGAGAGAGTCACGCTAGTCAAAACAGAGATGAATGTTTTATTGCTATCTTTTAGTGTGCTCCCTTTTGAGCCGGCTTTGCAATAGCACCATGTATACTAACTAATGAGTTGAAGCAGTTACCTTATTGAATCTAGTGCCAATCCTATATTGTATTAATACTTATCATATCGGTCTCCCACGAATAGCATCCGAGCTCTCCCTTCTAGAACATCTAATGCTCTGGCCCTCCGCGGTATACTAATAAGTCTCTTTGTTCTAGCTGTCAAATGACTTTTTCAGGACTAAATACGAGCAGCTTGACGAGCAGTACCTGCCTGCTCCTTGCAAGCTCCATCGCAGATATTATTGGCGCCAGGCGCATCAATCTGGCAGGCTGCTTGCTTACCGGAGGCTTTATCATAACATGCGGTCTTGCTCGGACGGGTATTGAGTTTATTATGTTTCGTGCGATGCAGGGCATTGCTCTTTTACTCTGTCTGCCCACATCTATTGCTATTGTTGCAAATGTGGCTCCCAGTGGCCGGAAACGTAACATTGGCTTCTCGTATCTGGGCTTCGTCCAGCCGATCGGCTTTTCCCTAGGCCTAGTACTCGAAGGTATCATCCTAGACACAATGGGCTGGCGTTTCTTATACTACCTGAGTGGCGGTCTCTCTCTGGCTCTCTTCACAATCAGTTTATGGGCTTTGCCGCGCGATGCTGTGATCGATGGATCTGGGCTCGCTAAACTCAAAAGGGAGATCGACTGGGTTGGGGCATTAATGGCATCGACATGCCTGGCGCTCTTCTCTTACATCCTTGCGTTAGTCTCTCTATGTTTCATTATATACCCAAGTCGCCTTATTGTACTCACCATTATGCAGGACACTAACGGGTGCCATATCTAATATCCGCCAACCTGCAAATATTGCCCTACTACTACTCAGTATTATTATCATCCCAGCTTTCATATTTTTGGAAGCTCGCCGTGGACGCTTGAACCTCCCAGCCATTATCCCAGACTCGCTATAGAAAAATACAGCCTTTAAGAGCGTTTGCCTCACAGTCCTGTTCTCGAATGCTGTCGCGAACTCAATGGAAGTCTTCTGTTCGCTCTTATATGTCCCACTCCCATTCGCCTCTCTTCCCCTGAAACCTTCAAATTATAACAACTACCCTATAGCTTCCAAGGAGTCCAACACACATCTGCCATTAGAGCATCTTTGCGCATTTTGCCCTCTCTATTGGTCGGTTTTCTCATTCAACTTACTACCGGCCTCTTTATCTACCGCACAAGCCCATACCACCTCGTTCTACTCGCTCTTCTCCTCAGCGCCGGCTCCCCACTCCTCATGGCGCTCATCTCAGCATATTGGCCTTACTGGTACGCAACCTTCCCAGCGCAGCTCCTCTCGCTGCTGTCTTGCGACATTCTATTCACCATTGGTCTATTGGCTGTATCGGAGGGATTTCTAGTGCCCACGCAAGCGCTTGCCGGTGCCGTGTTCAGTACCGTCGCGCAGTTTGGAATAAGTCTTGGACTGACGTTACTAGCGGTGGTTGCTGCTTCGGTGACAAAGAGCGAAAGAGATCAAGGGAAAGGAAGAGAGGAGGAGCTGTTAGATGGATATCGAGCTAGCTTCTGGACGGTATTCGTGTCGATGGCACTTGCGTGCTTAATAGGGGCCTTTGGGCTGAGGCGGATAGGGAAAGTCGGAGTGAAAAGAGACTAATCAGCCTCAAAGACCGACAATGAACCAAGCGCACTGTCGGAGCATTTGCTCGTTATGCTGATCTGTAAATTAGTTTAAGGAATGATTCAGACTATAATGCTGGAGACAGAGAAGACTGCCAAGAGCGTAAAGCTTTGGAAGGGGACGGACGAAGAAAATGATAAGATACAAAATCTAAGGTCGAGACCTGTAAGGCCGAATTTGTATCCCAGTTTTACTACAGTGCTTAAGATTAAACAAAAGATGGTCGTTTGAAGGCACAAACGAAACGACCGGCCTTGATCTTGCAATGATTATAGTCAAAGCAGTACAGTACTATTCTGGCTGTTCGAATTCTACATGATTTCACGAACCTATGTACAGTAAATCTTTGGCTACAAGGCAGTCGAAGTATAATTGAATTATGCTACATTGGACCGGCTAACAATACAACCCACTGCGACACGTGCTAGCGCTTAGCCTCTAACGAAGACATTACCCACCCAATAAAATGTGTCATCAAAGTACCTATTTCTACATCCCCTAGTACATCTCTTCTCTCTCTCTCCACTGATCCATCCTCACCAATATCATGTACTATACCTCAATGTAAATTGACTGCGGTGTAAAAGTTGATCATGATCACAGAGATGGGCTACAACACGACTTTTTGGTGGATGCGGAGGTATATATATAGCATTTTCTGTTTTCAATTGGAAATATCTTGAAAAGATAAGCGCGAAGCTTGCCAAATCCCTGTGAGACGTGCTATCATCCAACGAGTCTTAGTTAATTGCTTGCTACTACTTATGATTTTCGCTCAAGGTCTGTATGCGAATGGTCTTTGGCGAAGATTTTCTCGTTCTCGAGTACTCTCATCGAAGCTCTGTCAGGCACTACTCTCACAGCACGCTTTTAATTGCACTTCTTGTTCTATGGCTAATAACATCAATGTTTCCTCACGAGCGGTCTTCATGCATAGTTCTTTCCTCGACTAAATAGGACGAGAAGCCCAAAGGCTTGCCGCTTGCACAAAAGTCAGAAGAGGTAACGAAATATCAAGCAGACGTTATGAACGGCACCGCTGTGAAGATACTCAATCTTGATGTAATTATGAGATATACGCAGATGGCAATGGCGGTATACTTCATCATAACAAGATAACCTTATATGTCATAACAAGATGACTTCATATCCAAGACTATTCATGGCCGACGTCCAATCCGGGTCTGCAGTTTCACCACTATCGGCGAGCCTCCAACACTCCTTCAAAACATCGACAACCTTCCCGATACGACGAACCGCATCCGTCTCCTCTGCACTCGCCTTCCCCGCCAGGACCATGAGAAACTCACGGTCTTCTCCCTCAGCCAAGCACCCTGCCAGGCACAGAGGCCACGTGAGGTAATTCAGCGCCTGTGCAGAGGGCAGTTTGCGGAACAAGTCAACCGTGGCGCGGACCCGATTAGATACGTCGGGCACCCATCTGTGTGCCCCTGCAACGACAATGTGCAGATACACAAGCGCAGCGCTGGCAAATATGTCGATTACGTGCCGCAGTAGGTGTGTAGGGTATTGGGCCACCGTGCCCGTGGCCTCGTCCTGGATTCCCGCCGGCAGGAGGTTCGGGAAGCGGTCCGAAGTGGCCTCTCCCGACATGCTGGCTCTCTCGCACTCCTCAAGCCGAGTCTCGATAGCGGTTGCGCGTTTGACTAGGTCGACGACACTCAGACGGCCGGCCTCGGCCAGCTTCTTCTTCCACGCGTCGAGCGCGGCAATCTGGGAGATACTAGCGATGACGAGGTCTTGCCAGTGGTGGTAGCAGCACTCACTGCCTGTGCTTGCCGATGAAGGAACAGTGGTCGCAGGCCACTCGAGGCTGAGTAGAGACGGCGCCGTCCGCAGCGAGCAACTTAACATAGCATCACACCAACGGAGAGACACGGCGATGAAACGCAGCGCTGCCGAGTCGACCGCCCGCACATCTGAATGGCACACTTTCCCCAGGCCAGCGAGCAGTTTGAAGGCCGCACTCATGTGCACCCTACAGGCTTTTGACTGCCCTCGCAGTGTCTACTATACCAGTCAGTTACCTTATCATATCTTGGCCTTTCTTGGCATGTTTGAAGAGGCGTTGCTGTAAGCGTTCCGCTTGGAATGGCTAAGCGACTCGAGACGAAGGAGGGAAACCCAAACTCACCTCTAAGAATATAAGCTGAAGAGTTGAGAAGCAGCAATCAAGTGCACTGGTAAAAGCGTCCCTGCCAGCAAATGCAATAGCAGCTGGGAGGTTTTTGCGCAGCTCTAGAAGCGCAAGCTCATGATAGCAAGACCCGTCTATTCTTGGGAGACAAATGGTAAGCAGATTGCTCTCAGCGACACGTCGAATTTCCACGCACCTTGACCTAGCCCATACGAGCTCAGGCTGAGCGTGGCCCAGTACGATGCCCTGGTACGTGTGATCAGCACGTACTGCCATGCACGATCTGCTGCCCTGGGCCCGCAGAAGGGTAACTGCAGCGTTTGCATGTTATCCAAGTAGTGGAGCAGCAGGCCAGCTTCCTCGAGCGTCGGCGGCGCGATGCAGTTGCTCCTGCAGGACGATCCCGATCCCGACATGGAGGATGACGAAGCAGAGGCAGAGGGCGAAGATGAAGACATCCGAGAGCGTGAGCGGGATTGAGAGGGAGAGAGGGAGAGAGAGAGAGATTCCGTCTCCAGATGTGGGGACATGGGCATGGGATGGAACGACTGTAATTCTAGTTGCAGCTCATCGGTTGGCGAGGTCGACAGCGGACCGAACAGCTGCTGCAGTTCCCGTTCCGATGGATAGGCATCCTGTCCGAGTCCCTGATCTTGATGGATAGCCAACAACGAGTGTGAATGCGCTTCCATCTGCCAGGCTCCGAACGCCTCTTCCCCCGCGGTCAGCTCCGAGATTGTTAAGTCCGGAATACCCTGACTCTGGTACGTCGCCATCGTGGCCTCCACTGACCAGTCAGACTCGAGAGATGCGTTCTCCTGTGTGGATAATGATGGATTTGCTGGTCGTGATATTGACTGCTCGGAGCTCTTGGATGTCCCCGAGAGGCTCTTCCTGTCTCGGACTGCTTGCTTCGTCTGCTCCGCCCGCATCTTCTCCTGGTAACCGCCGTCCATCCAGAACGGCCGTTGTGCATATCCATCGCACGTTAACTGCAATTTGCTACACCTATTATGACAGGCGAAGTTAGTTAATTATGATTATCCACTTCTGGATCCGAGAATGAAGGTGCAATTGGCGTACATACCTCAGACATACGGGCTTGGTCTCATCGCATTTCTTACGACGAAGCCTGCAAGTCCAACAGCCCGTCGAACTCCGATTTTTGGTTGCCATTGCTGCAGACCATGGCACGGAAAGCGTACATGCATGTTCAACCTGCAAACGAGGCCGGCGGTGTTATATATATAAATCTCAATCGCGACTACCGAGATCTCGCGAGCAACATATGCAATTCGGAGCAAAATTCACCGATAGGAACGAAATGATGCAGGAAGGATAAGCTTAGCTTATTCGAGGCGCGTTCAGCTGAACGCGCCGTCCAGACACATCATTTAGTGAGACCTACGCCGCACCCGTGCCGTTACGAGACTCCCCCCCGCGCTCGACTATACGAAGTATTGGATCTGGCTCCTCCAAGTCCCGCCGGAGGCAGAAATAAGCTTTCTCCTCCAATCTCATCGGCCCCGCCAGCCTTTCCCGTCAGCCCCCCGCCACACAAGCTTTGAGTTTCTTCGGATTACCATAACTTTAATTAATTCTCCTCTCCGGAATCATTGAATCGCATGCATGTTTTAACCAATTCGCCAGGGGTTGGGTTGCAGGGATTCATGAACACCAAAAATAAGCGAGACGCACGAATCGTGAGAATCACGAAAATAACACCACCAACACCACCACTAATATGGCACCCAAAACAGATCCGCAGGCCCTACAACTCCTCTCAAGACGAAAACCGATCAAGTTGTTTATACCACGCCGCGCAGGTCCCGCTTTTTCGATAGGTAGGACTCACGAGAGCCCGGAACGAGTTGACGTCGGTTTTGCGAAGTCCACGAGCCCGATCTTGCAACTGCCTCCCGATGGCTCCGGTACGAGATCAGACGTACGAAGCTCAAATTGGACACTACCATTAGGCTACAAGAAACGCTCTCTTCCGGCCAGGCTTAAGGCGTGTACAAAGGGAGGCCAGCGCTACAAAATGGCATATGTGAGGGGGAAGCTTTCCTCTCAAAATCGCAAGCTATAGACGACATATAGCGAGGCGCATCGGCACAAGGCAAGTAATAGTCTCTGGCAAAATATCGACGCTACCGACGAAGCACATATCGGTTCCTCTTCTCAAAGCCAAGGTATATCCTCAGTGCGCAGGGAACGCGTACGGATACGGAGAATATACAAGAACGAGGGAGACAAAACAGGTGTGAAATTACATATTGCGGCTTGAGTGAACTGGTGCGAGAAGGCAGAGAAAGTGGCCTTCTATCACGACGAGGAGGAGTATACACAACGGCCTAGACGTCCTCCTAAGCCTAGGAGAATGATGTACGAGATAGACGAGGAGTTTCAAGCCCGGAGACGGGAGTGGGAAGCGTCCCTGCTGCACGAGCAAGTTCTCAAGCCAGAGGGCAATGCAATGATGGAAAAGTACTATATAGAGCGTCTCTTGCCAGTGTATATTGACGCAGTTCAAAAGCACGTCTCAGGGACACTCGGCCGTGCATACTGTGGTACTTCAAGAGGAAAATGACCGTAGCCACGGTAATGGCCCACGACCCTTGCAAAGTTAAAAGATGATAATTGGATCGATTCTTTAATCCGCCCACTAAAATCGCCAGATTTTAATCCAATCGAGGGGGTTGGAATATCCTAAAGCTACGAGTATGTAAAAGGACGCTTAAGGAGCTCCAGGCGATCTTGTAGGAGTAAGATTACGATGGAAGAGATTCGCGCGTGTGATATTCAGCACGTGATATCACGTTTTCTTTGTCAGCTAGTTCGAAGCTCCTTCCATAAGAGGACTTCTCACGTAGATTTAGAAGAAAACTCCGTTTACACCCTTCAAAATCACACGCGCGTCTCTTAGGGACATGCCGGAACGATGTGAGAAGCTAATCAAATGAGGTGGAGGGCCAATTAAGAGCAATTCGCGGTAATTGTGAAGATATAAAGCATGTGAATATACAACTTAAACGGTTTCTCGTATATTTTTAGTTTGCATGAATTATTATAACCCCCTAGTGATTCGTACTGTAGTTTTCTCCAGTCCGGTCATTCCACGAACCATACAAGCAGCTACCGATCAAGCCAATAAGCTTACTAGCTCTCACGTAAACACCTTCTCTGGTTAATACTGCTTCCTTAGCTACCGCGTGCAACGCTGTATCCTCTTCTCTGCATAGCGAGCTCCCTTTGAAGCCTTAGCTGTTCCGCGCTCCCCGGAGTCCGAGCGCCGCGGGTAAAAAAGGGCCTTCTTGGTCTCTTAGCGCGCGCCGCCAAGCGGGGACCCCATTGCGGCTCGCGCCGCTAAATTCCACGATCTCTCCTTCCTGCTTCCTTGTTGATTTCCCCATACACAATTATTGCTCTTCGCCTGCTACAACAAGTCTTCATAATGATGCGTCTCCCTTGGAAAACGTGTGTCCCTGTAAGTTTCTGTTTCCTGTCCCATCTTGGCATCTCCCACCACTGCAGACGGTCTCTGCATTCACACACTGTTGCTACACGGCGAACAGTAAAGCTGCAAACTGCCCCAGCTTCGCCCATCGTCCTTGAAAATGGCCAGAGATTCCATCACCCTAAGCAAAGAAGACGACGGCACAACAGACACCCTGCTCTACCGCCGCGAATACGCACCACCGAAATGGTTGGCCCGCCATAGCAGTACTTTCTGGCCATGGAAAAACAAAGAAATCGAGTACTCCGCAACAAGCACCAACAGCTCCGACGACGAGCTATCTCTCGACCCCAGAACGCCCCCCAACAGATCTTGGCGGTCCCAGAAAACGTTCCGAGTCGCAGCCACAGTCCTGAGCATCCTGTGTCTCGCAGCCTATGTCCTCGCCACGGCACCAATGCTGCTATCTGCTGCACTCGCCCATCGTCGATTCACATGTGGCTCCACACTCGACGAAGCCCTCGCTCGCGGCTGCACCTTCGATCCCATGACCGTCCAATGGCTCCCTCCCCAATGTTCGCGTGCCGGCCTCGACGAGTTCCTCGTCGCACATGGAACCCATACTCCCTACCGAAAACGCTCCGAGTCTTCCTACCCGGATCAGATTGCCAACGAGTCGACTTGGCGCTATTACACGGACGAAACCCAGGCCGTGGAGTACGTTGATGGGCTGCAGGCTGCGCCGGTTGGCCATTATATGTATTACACCACTCGAGGCGAACACCTCGCACACTGTACCTACATCCTGATCCGGGGTGCAGAGGCTCGTGCTGCGGGCGAGCGTCTCGATCTCTTGAGTGGGGATTTGGAGCACACGAGGCATTGTGCGCTCTTCTTGTTCGAGTACGCGAGACAGGACCCGCATTTCGACACGGTGAACACGCCGGGTGATGTTATGCTGGGGGCTTGCTGAAGGTTGGGGTACTGAGAAGAGCTGCTAGCTTGGTTTCAGAGAGTGTGGGGAGTCATGAATTGGGAGACATCTTGTATTTCGTTTTGAGTACTTCGTTGAATCCAATTGAAGATTTTCCTCAACTTTTTAAACTCTGTGGATGTATTTAGCATTGTGAAAAGCGATTACAAGAGAATATAACCGACTCTCTTACTGAAAGTTTGTTCAAATTCTTTTCGTATTCTGTCAGCTTCTCTTTCATTATTCTGAATCGACTCGAGTATAGTTCTTTGAAACTATTTGAATCCACATTTCATTTTCATACAACTCAATCACGCAAACGGGCTGGAAATCATCAACTGTGACGTCGGTAGATTGTTTTCTCCCTTTTCCTATGTTCTGTCACTCTACATACTTCACAACCAACTTCCTCGCCGACACTTTCCCAGCCTGTAGATCCTTCACGCCCTGCAAAATCCCATCCAGCCCACCCGGTCGTACTTCATGCGGGTGCGGTCTCAGCCTGCCCTCATCCAACAAGCGTGCAATGTAGCGGTAGAAGGTGTATGCAAAGTCCGCATCCGCCGCGGCTCGCTCCTCGCTGATCCAATCGTGCTTGGACCCATACGCGCTCGAGACCAGAGTAAAAGTCAATTCGACTCCCACCGGCGGGGTCCACGCCTTCGGCCCCGGGATGTCCAGCGCGGGTTCCCAATCCAACACCTCTCCCCAGTCCAGCATGTTGAGCTGTCCGCCAGGAGCAAGTACACCGCCGGCCGCGACCCAGCTGTCCCGCCCGCCCACACAGTCCAGCGCGTGAAGGAGCTTCTTCCCGCCCAATGCAGCGGTGATCTCGGCTTGGATGTGCTCGGCATCGCCCGCGCGGTGGTCGATGATGTGAGTAGCCGCGTCCAAGGCCTTAACGAAGTCGATCCCCGCGCCGGCAACGGTGATAATGGGGCTCAGACCGCTCAACTTCGCGAGCTGCAGTGCGAACCCACCCACGGCAGTGGCGCCGCCGTAGATCAGAACGGGAAGGTCCTTGACGCCAGGGGTGGACGTGTCAGGTGCGGGGAGGCGCAACGCCTGGAACAGAGCGATCGCCGCTGTCATGCTGGCCAGTGGCAGCGTGGCGCCCTCCTCGAAAGACACGGCGGGTGGCAAGAGGAAGGTCGTTGATGCAGGCGCGAGAGCGTACGCTGCGTAGCCTCCGGATGGCTCGCCCAGACGGTGGAATCCTGCCACACGATCCCCGGGCTTGTATTCGAAAACATCAGACCCCACTGCCTCGATGATGCCAGCAAGGTCGTCTCCAGCATTGAGAGCCTCACTCTCGTTGCAATCCTCGGTATACTGAAAGGCAAGGTTAGCATGGCTCCCTTCGATTGTCCATGTAGAAAGACAAATGAGGAGCTAAAAAATGTAAACGAAGCTACCTTCCAGTCTTTGGGATTCAATCCAGCTGCAAAGACTTTGATCAAGACTTCTTTAGGTCCTGGTTTCCTGAGCACGTAATCTTAGCGATAGATAGATGGAAACGCTTCGTTTTGGCCAAAATTTCAAACCTCAAACAAATGTATCTTAGAAGGAAGGGAAACATTCACGCACGGGATTTCGACTGTTTGCCGGCGGGCAGTCCATTCCGGAACTCCGTAGATGACAAGTTCCTCCATCTTTCCATCCATCCTAGATAGGTGGCTTCTAATGTCCGTACGTACGAGGGTCCCGAAGGTGAAAGTTGCTGAAAATGCGCAACGCCCTGGATTATTTTTCGATAGGATTAGATCGTGCTTTACGTTTCAATGCCTCTGAAGATGGTGTTAACGAGTTCGGTTCATGATGAGCAGAAATAGGCCAGCCTTAAATATATAAGAGGTCCGTTAGCGTGCGCACGTGAGACGCACGTGGCTTTCTATCATGTGAGCATACGATACAACTTTCCCCCTTTTCAATCGAGTTGTTATGATATAGATGACAATCATGTAATAGCTTTGAGGACACACTAAAAATTCTTCTTGGCAATTTCTTTATGGCGCAGTAGTTGCGGAAAAATCTCACAGCTTCTCGACGTGTGGGACTCGTTGTTGCCGGAAAGTCTGTTCTATCTGTCGAAACTTGCTTTGAACAGAGTCAAAATAGGGGCTGAACAATAGTTCTCGTTTATTTAACATCACAGACCCTTCATATTACGCATTAAAGGTATACAATATAAGTAGGCTTTCGCCGCGCGAGTACATTTACACCAGACTTCCCTTTCTCGTAATTCAACTTTCAATAACCAAAATTTCAGTATAAATTGATACTTACAGTAGCTATAGTGTAAAGATTGGTCGGTGCAAGAAGAGAGTATGGTCGGTGTATGCAAGTTTGTAGGTGATAAAGGTAAAGAGGATATATGTAAAGGTAGAGCGTTGCTACATATAGTTCAGAGGTTAATTAATATATTGGCTTTAGACTACCAGAGATCAATCTAAGAGGAGCTTACAATGATGTATGTTCTCGGTCAAATAGCTGTGAAGCTTAGATTATCGAGATGATTCATCGTTGTAGGAGGTCAATATGATGTGGCATGTGAAGGTGAAGTAGAATGTGAAGCCTGTTTGTAAATTGAAGGGGTATTTACCTTTCTCACCCCATCTCGTCACTTCTAAGTACTTTCTACCAACCGGAGGAGGAAAGCCCAGGTGTCTCTTAAGACGCAGGAATTGGAAGGACTTGCTCTACTTCACAACATGTATCTCTTTCGTAAAGCCCAAGATTCTAGATAGACCAGTCATCATTTCCAGCTAGCTTTGGACTGCATCCATCTATTTATCATTCCAATACACACGAAAAGGTTCGAACATTTTCTAAAAGGCAAGAAATTCGATGGCAATGTGATACAAGCTGGAAAGGAGAAAATTCATTCATTCGCGTAACTATCAATCTCTATCTCGATATAGAGTCTCAGACAACACTCGGCGACTTCTAGAAAATTGGGAAACAGGAAAGGGAAAAGACAACCAAGTTTTTCGTTATTCCAATTCGTAACCAGACCTCGAATCCCCAAGCAAGCAGACAATTTCAATTGAACCCTTCTCCCCCGGCCCGATGTCCGACCTCGACCTTAGTCGCACAGCAATCGGATGAGGAATTGAATGTTCATTGCAAAACCCGACCTCCATAAGCCACCTACTCGTTGTCGACAGACGTGGTCTGATCATCGTTAGTAAGCAAATCGGGAAAGGTTGGGAGACTGTGCATTCGGGATGCACTCTGAAAGCACAGGTGAACTTACAAACATGCCCTTGAGGTCCTCTCCGCGAGCCTCAACGTCCATAGAGGTGCTGAACATGCCCTTCAAATCCTCGCCACGCTTCTCGGCGTCATGAGAAGTGGTGAACATGCCCTTAAGATCCTCTCCGCGCTTCTCGGCATCGTGGGAGGTAGTGAACATGCCTTTAAGGTCTTCACCACGTGCCTCTATATCGACAGAAGTGGAAAACATGCCCTTCAAATCCTCTCCGCGCTTCTCGGCATCGTGGGAGGTGGTGAACATGCCTTTGAGGTCTTCACCACGTGCCTCCACGTCGACAGAAGTGGAAAACATGCCCTTCAAATCCTCACCACGCTTCTCAGCATCATGAGAGGTAGTAAACATGCCTTTGAGATCCTCTCCGCGTTTCTCGGCGTCATGAGAAGTAGTGAACATGCCCTTGAGGTCTTCTCCGCGCTTCTCAGCATCGTGAGAGGTAGTAAACATGCCCTTGAGATCCTCCCCACGCCTCGCAACATCAACGGAGGTGCTAAACATGCCCTTGAGATCCTCTCCGCGTTTCTCGGCATCATGAGAAGTGGTGAACATGCCCTTGAGGTCTTCTCCGCGCTTCTCAGCATCATGAGAAGTGCTAAACATGCCCTTCAAATCCTCACCACGTTTCTCAGCATCGTGAGAGGTGCTGAACATGCCCTTGAGATCCTCGCCACGCTTCTCGGCGTCATGAGAAGTAGTGAACATGCCCTTGAGGTCTTCTCCGCGCTTCTCAGCATCGTGAGAGGTAGTAAACATGCCCTTGAGATCCTCCCCACGCCTCGCAACATCAACGGAGGTACTGAACATGCCCTTGAGATCCTCTCCGGGAACAGGGGCTGCGAGGCTGCCAGTGCCAAAGATGGCAACGGCAATGAGGGTCAAGCGCATGGTGTGCATTTTGAGATGAGTCGAGGACTTGTAATTCCGTGAAAGGGAAGTGAGTTGGTGAAGAGGCGATGTAAAGACGAGGTAGATGTGAAGACTTGAGTATTCGACTGTTGTTCGATGTGAGCTTGAGTGAAGTATTGGTAAAGGGGGAATTAGAGAGGTCTTATATCTTGGGAGAATTGAGCATAATTGAGTGATCACAGTGAACTTTGAGGCGTACCGCTCTTACCAGGAGTTACATCTTGCAACCGCCTGCACTAAACCTCGTTACTCCCATGGCGCCTGAGCAAGCTCGACGATGTGATCGTACGCATTCGAATGATTCCTCTCGTGATAGTGTGTGTGGATCACTTGCTGTCCCCAAACGGACATTTGGCGAAGCGCGAAATTGACGACGCGACGCCAGATCTCCACGAAGGCGCCGCCGGGTTGACGTGAAATAATCGCGAGAGGAAATGAAGCCGCGGATTATGAGTACAGTATAGCAGCGCGGCACGTGCCTGAGTTCGCCGCTGAGAGCCTGAGGCGCCGCGCCGCCGAGAACTTCGGTAAATCGACCAATCAAACGAAGCAACGCCGACTGTCTGCTGCATGCTTGCTAGTGACATCGAGAGCACCGCGCGGTTGAGGGCAGGACGAAACGCATGTCCGTCTCGAAGGCCACTCATGGAAAAATCCGACCATGAATTTTTGGAGTGTTCTTCTTTCACCTCCTCCATGGGCCCCCCATCCTTTCTTGCTGCATCTTACATCCACATTGGCCTCTCCTGTCCTTTACTCAATTACAAACCAGTCTCAAAAACGACGACATCGAACATGTTTAAGAGCTACTTGTTCAGCAAAGAGCATCAATACATGCCTGTTTCTGTACAGAGCGACGGACAATGCCAGTTGCCTATGAGCAATGACAACAAGGCCATTCGACGACGAGCCTTCGTCTATGCCTTGCTTGTTCTGGAGGCACTGCATTTGATTCTTTTTCTTGCTGTGTACGCTGGCATGCACGTCTTCTCGGACATCCACTTGAGCCATGAGCTGGATACCTGTACGTTGATTCTCCCTCCAACGACTTCTTGGAGACGCTGAATTGACCGATGACTTCAACGTTGGTAGACTTTGCTCTTTCCGAGTTCAACACGGTCAAGACATTCTATGGCGACTGGGCTTTGATGAACCGCAGCGCTGAGTCCGATGCTCTTTTCGAGCAAATCCAAAAGTGTATGTACGGCAAGGCTATAGCCAGCCATGCTTTGTCCAAATTCCGAAGCGCAATCAGCTAATTGACGTATTTCCTTCTTCTTCAGCGGACGGGGTTGTTGCCATAGACACCGAATGGGCCCTTCTTCATGGCTATGCGCCCTCTGTAGCACATCCCCAGGACACTACCAAGAGCATCTATCAGATCGACATGTTTCACTCGATGCATTGCGTGGTAAGAGACCTTTTCCGCCATCCAAGAAATTGGGAATCTCATCCCGCACTATCCATGAATACCCGAAAATTAGGACACTGCTAACTCGTCGGTGCAATCGCACCGTACTAGTACCGCCTTCGTAACAAATTGACCTCTTCTCTATCGCTGCATGATTGGCCACGCAATGACGAGCACACGCTCCATTGCCTCGATTACCTTCGGGAGCAGCTGATGTGCAATTCAGATCTCACGCTTGAAGGCACCGACGACCTTCTCCACTTCAACAAAAACAGCGGTCACGTGTGCCGCAATAGCGATGCAGTAACAGGCTGGGCTGCTGAGCATCACTGGGACGGCCATCGGCAATTCCTTATTGATACAGAGGGGTATCAGTAGCCAAGTTTGATTCCTGACATCAAGTTATAATAATCTACGACATGGGAACCGACTTTTTGGCAACATGGCTGAAGTTATGCTTAGGATATAAGTCATTGTTGTCAGGCACTTCACGTATCTTTTGAAGAGAGAACCGAAGATTTGGGCAATTTGGACTTTTAGCAATAGTTTGGATTCTAACGAAAACAATGCCGTCAAAAGAAAGAATACCCTTCCGAGCCCACAACCAATTTCCATTTTACTGCCTCGAAAGTTTAGTTCGGTTTCATCTTGAAAACAAACAAATAACAGAAATAGAGATGGGTCTATTTTGAAAACTGAACAACAATAACTGTAGCTTTTTTGAACTTTGAAATTTAAATCCAACAATGTAAACAAATTCAACATAATTGCAACGAACACAAGTACTTATTTTCTCTTCCCTGTCGTTTTTGGTCTAACTGCGGCGGTGTTTGACGAAAGCGCCGAACATGGCGTCGTGCCTTCAGACCAATCACAAACGATCCCGCCGGCGTGCCGCATAGAAACACGGCGGGAAGATCCTTTCTAAATGGACGTACTTCCAAGTGATCAATTCGCCCACACTTGAACAGCGGGATTATGGCCATATATTCTCTCTCAACACTCTCTATCTTACTTCCTTTCTTACGTTTTTTGCGTGGCCTCTCGGTCATCAGCCTTTGTTAGTAGAAGACGTACTAAATCCGATTCGTTGCCTACGACTTCCACCATTGCTTCACAAATCGGGACCCGGAAATTCATGCTTATCAAAAGCGGACGAGTAGTCACCTGACAATATGGATCTTGACGGAGACATGGATGACGGCCTCGACCTGATTTGGGGGGAGCCTGAGCCAAAGATCGAGTCGCCCGAATCCTTAACTCTTCCGACGAGGAGTGTTGGATTCCTGCTTCTCTTGACGGCTGGTCTTGGTGGGCAAGTCTTCAAAAACATCGCTATTCTTATGAATTGAAAATTTGATCAAGGATTGGACTAACTTGAAGGACAGATTGCAAAGCATCTTTGCCTTGATATTCTCGAACGGCTCCGTGAGTATTTCCCCTCTCTTCTGCCCCCGAGTGCGGAAATTTCACTGCTGACTGGCAGAGAAAGGCACACTTGAGCAGTCTCGGCTTGAGTAAGCCTGTCCTCGCACTAGTCTGGATGGCCGGCCCAGTTGCAGGTATGACACTGCAGCCATACTTCGGGATCTGCAGTGATCAGTGCCGCTCGCCCTGGGGCCGACGGCGGCCTTTCATTGCATGTGGAACGCTGGTGGCCGTGGTGTCTTTAATTGGCCTGGCTTCGGCCGAGAAGTTATCACAGGTGCTCGTCCACCTTTGGGCCAGTGATAGCTCCCACGCAGAAGCAGCAGCAGGCTCGCTGGCAGCAGGAGTAGCCGTCGTCTTTTTCGTGGTGCTCAATGTCGCTGTACAGCCAATACAAGGCGGAGTACGAGCGCTTCTCGCTGACATTTGCCCACGAGCCCAGCAGCCGGCAGTTAATGCCGTGGCGGGAATCGTTGTCAGTGCCTCGAATATTTTCAGCTACGCTCTGGGCTTCGCCGATTTACCACGCCTAGGACCCCTCCGCGCACTTGGAGGCAACTCACAGTTTTCCATCCTTTGTGTTGTTACGTCGGCAACGCTCGTGGTCTCCATAGCCCTGACATGCTTAACTGTTCGGGAGAGGAATCCGATGCTGGATGAGGATGTGCTCCAAAAGCAGCTTGGCGCCGAGGAGGACTCAGGGGACACTGTGTACGCCACAACGTTGTACCTCTGCACCAGCTTTCCACGCCTGCCCCAGCAAGTGCAGCAGGTGTGCAAGGTTCAGTTCTTCTCCTGGATGGGCTGGTTTCCGTTCCTGTTTTATATGACGACATATATCGGCGATAGGTGTAAGCAAAGCAATTTCTTACAACTGCACTGCAGTCCACACCCCGTAGCCGTGACGTCTGGATAATTCGCATGGCTGACCAGAAAACGCAGACAAATCTAGCATGGCTACTGCGTCAGGTCGGCCATCTCAAACCGACCAAGAGGTACAGGCCAGGTCCACGAGAATCGGCTCCTTCGGGCTGCTGCTCTTCGCGCTGGTGGCACTGGTGGCCGGTGCCATTCTTCCTCTCGCCCACAAACACGCCAGCTGTCGAGATAGCCGAATAGTGGTTCCTTCAGGTATAAATGTCACCATCCGCCGGTTCGGAAGCATCCGATGCCTGTGGATCATGTCACACGTTCTATTTGCCTGTTGCATGTTAGCCACCTTCTTTATATCGTCGCTCCAAGGTGTCTGCATCCTTGTTGGCCTCAGTGGCATCAGCTGGGCCATAACCATCTGGGCACCTTACGCCATAATCAGCACCCATGTCTCGCACGACGGCGACGACGGTGGTACGTATTTGCACTGTTCCGAGCCCCTGGTACTTCACTACAGTGAGTCCGAAGAGGAGGATGATCAACAATTCCAACGTCGATACGGAGAAAAGGGTGATGGTAACGATGAAACCTGTGAACGCCGGCCGGGAATCGCGTTTGGCCTACATAATGCGGCAATTGCAGGACCGCAGATCGTAGCCGCTGCCGCTTGCAGTCTCATCTTCTGGATGCTGGAAGGGTCATCGCAAGACGGAATAGGCTGGGCGCTGCGAGCTGGAGGTCTGGCTGCACTTGGGGCAGCTGTTCTGGCAAGGGGGATTAGGGAGGAGGATTCTGGGCTTGGGCCAGGAAGGGGGAGCGGCTGAGCTTGACGATCCTTAAGTGCTGCAATTATCTGAATCAATCCTCGATTTGTTTCGGTTCCATGACTCTCGATCGTGTAATTGCGTTGGAACTGCGTGATATCAGATTATAATGGACCACAAAGAGTACACATAGCTCACTATTTCCGGTCGAGGAAGAGGCCGCAATGCTGAGACTCGTCCGTATCGCAAGATGTGCGCTTATGGTATCCTCGTCCCAAATTGCCTGTGATTCTGCTATTGCTTCCAATATCAGTCAAGAGTCTTTGTTATGCGATCTTCCGCTAGCAATGTATCTCTACTAGTTTGTACTTCCGTATCATCCCACGTTGTATGTCCGCGTCAGTGGTTGTCGGAATTGAATAGGCTCCCAACCTGACTAAGCTTCTCCTGATTGGTCAACGAGTAAGCTGGAGATTGCCTCGAGACATACCACAGCCGCATTTGTGTTGGAACTTGCAGTTTTCAAGAGATGGTGTTTAGAGTACCACTAAGGCTGACGTACCGCAGCAAGAAATTCAAAATGATCGCGCGCAGGAACAAATAGTCGAATAATATTCAAAGCATTTAATCGCTACTATCGATTTGGATTCTAGGAACTAAATCTTATTCCCAGTAATATACTCAAACTCAAACTGTCACCTTAAAGCGGTCTTATTTCTTTTCCCTATAAATAAACGCAAACCAAATAACATTAATGACCCCGGTCACTCAAATGCTTGGGCAGCTTATTGAGACTCTTACACCAGAAGTTGAGAAAATTCGCCTTCCTTTGTGCCATTTGCTAATTATGTTTGGTAAGAGTGAGGCCACACATCCAAGGGATCGACTCTTCGCCTTCCTTGGATTGGCTGCGGATGGCGATGCGCTTTCTCTCCGGCCAAGTTACGATGAGCCTGTTGAGTCCGTTTTCTTGAGATATGCAAGGTACTTCATTGAGACCGGAGATGGAATTAGGCTGCTGTATCAATCTTCTGGAATTTTGAACAAAGAAATTTCAATCCCGTCTTGGGTGCCTGATTGTAAGTGTTGGATGAGAAATTTCCTGACTTTCTCTGACTCTTTCATGTTTCTCTCCCGATACACTGCCCCAAAGCTCCCGCAACAATCTCCATCGAGTAATTGCTAACTCTCCCGTTACCTAGGGACACAATCGGAGAAAAGGCCACTTAATCAGATCGCTACCCATGGCCTTTTTTACAAAGCTGCAGCAAATACATCACCCCAGATTCGATGCGCAAATGACGAGAAAGAAATTGTCATTTCCAGAGTTCATGTCGATATCGTTTCAAAAACTGCAATATACAGCCCGGGAGACCCATTCGATTCCGATGACTGGTTCCTTAACTTGCAAAACATTTTTACAGAAGTTGATAGCTTTATCCTCAATCGAGAGTCGTACGTGACAGGGGAGCCATTGTTCGACGTACTGTGGAAGACTCTGATCGGCAACGCCTCAGCAGACACGTCTTTCGCCGCTCCAGAAGAATATGGTCAGCAATACCATGTCTGCAGGAAGATCGTCGAGGACATTAAGCAGGAAGGACTATTCCCACGCTTAGAAGATACGAACAGCTATTTCAAACGTCTGTTCTCGATGATAGACATGTACAAGTTGTGCGAGACGAGGACGGGATTAGTTGGTATGGTTCCTCTTGATACTGTGGTCGGAGATTCAGTATATATCTTTGCTGGAAGCGGATTGCCGTTCATCCTACGACCAAATGCAGAACTACAAAATAAGTACGAAGTCGTTGGAGGGTGTTATATTCACGGAGTAATGAACGGAGAGCTGGTTGGGTCTGACAAATGGAGAGAGGAGGACGTCACTTTACTGTAGAACAAAATACTGCATGACGTTCGCTGCATTTTCCCATTCCTTTCCAACGTAAAGATTGCGTGATGAACTATTGACTCTCTTTGAGGGCCAGAAGTAGCAGAAGTAGTAATAAAAGGAGCAGAAGGAGGAGTTAGTTGTCTGGAGTCGGGGATATCTGGATCCCTTATATCTAGTCCAAGAGGATCAAACTCATCCTCATTATCAGAGTAAAAGCCAGGCCCTTCTTCCTCATTACTGGTATCCCATGCATTTTAGACATCTCTTGCTCCAAAATAGAGTCTAAGATCCCCTAGCTTCTCATCATAATAATCAATCGAATCGCCGTCACTTAAATCATCAAATAGACTAGCCATAATAGCGTTATGGAGAGTTGTAGAGAGGATTAGAGTATAGAATGGATACAAAAGAGGGGGAGTCCTAAAAACACTGAAAATGACCCCGCTGTAGAGCCCCATAAATTCAGGCTCTCACAGCCTATAATTCAGGCAATACCCACCGAAATGGTGCCAGCGCACTGACAGCCCAACAATAGGGAATTTCCTAATTAGGAAGCCTCCGAGCACCCCTGGGAGGTTACAGAGCTTATAGTGGGCCCTACAGGGTATATGCCCTGTAGACCCAGACTTTTGACCGCGTTCTCCGTACCACAGGCATGTGTGTTTAAGCTTGATGGCGGCGGAATAATCACCCAACCTGTTTCTGCGGGGAACTTACCTGCGTGCACCCCGCCCCGCCTATCCGGCGCTATCAGGGTTACTTTGAACTATGTGTATATATAGTAGTAATTATTAACTCTCTTACTTAAACTGAAGATGAAATTAAGAGCCTAAGTAGTAGTGTTTTTTTAAGAGATAGAATGCACCGAATATACATATATATATATATATATTAGATTTATTATAAAGTATATTTTATAAAATATTAAGTATTTAATAAATCCCCAATTAATTATAAAGTAATTATACAGCACATTTTGAATCTCTCATTAGTTCCATTGCTCTTAGAGTTCAGATTAGTACATGAAGAATAGACTGCAATATAGATCGTTCACCAATTAGGATAAATTCCAAGTCGCTAATTCTTTCCTTATCGAGGATAATCAGGAATGATCTTGCAGGCCCTCCCTGCAAATCCGCTAACAGTAATCCACTGCCTGCGGTGCTTACCTGTATCTAGGCACCTAGGTATATAAAGGAGACGGAAATCCACTGATGGCAAAAGATGGGCTACGGACGGATTCTTAGTTACGATAATTAAAATTCTCTTCGGCGCGACGGCTGCGATTTGACTGCAACATGAAGCTCGCGCTGCTGTCCATCCTCGCGTGGGCGATAGGCGCTGTGCTTGGCCACGGAGAGCAGCACCCGCGATCCAATAACGATAATGTCACAGTCCAAACTTCCACTGGCGCCTACACGGGCTTCATTGATCCCACGTATCCACGAACACGCCAATTCCTTTCCATCCCGTTCGCCGAGCCGCCCGTGCTAGGACGCCGCTGGCTGCCTCCACAGAAGCTGTCGCCATCGAACCGGCATTCGTATTCTACAAGGTTCCCGCCGTCATGTCCGCAGTTCGTGACGGCCGTAGAATCACTCTGGAACCTGAACCTGACCCACGGAAACCTTATCTATAACGGTAATCAGAACGATACGTCTGGGATGGTAGGCGAGGCGACGTCTGAGGACTGCCTATACCTCGCCATCTGGGCTCCCACGACCCCTCCGCCTGTACCGCTGCCGGTACTCCTGTTCCTGACCGGTGGGGGCCTTATTATCGGCGGCGTTGATATCCCGTGGCAGGTGCCTGTATCATGGGTTGAGCGTTCACAGTCGCATATCGTCATCACGATCAACTACCGCCTAGGCATCTTCGGTTTCCCTAACGCGCGCGGGTTGGTAAGCAACGATAGTAATAGTACCCAGAATCTCGGCATCCTCGATATGCGGATGGCCCTCGAGTGGGTACGAGATAATATTGCAGCCTTTGGTGGGGATCCCACGCGCATCACACTATGGGGGCAGTCCGCGGGGGCCGTCGCAGCAGATATCCTCGCCTTTGCTTACCCCGAGGAGCCGATTTCCCAGGCTATCTTCCTGGAGTCCGGGACCGTGTTCAGTGCCGTGAACAGCGTCAAGCGCCGGGACGCGACGCATTCCAACTTCACCTACGTTGCAAACGCAATGGGCTGCAATGTCAGCGTCTACGGCTACAGCGATGACAGCGGCGCGGCGGAACTCGACTGCATGCGTCACGTGCCTTTTGCCCAGCTGGTCAACTTCATTGGCGGCGAGTTTGTCGATGCAGGCACGACTCCCCTTCTTGCCTTTGGCCTCATTCCAGACGATCGAGTCTACTTCTTCAACTACACGGCCCGGGCCGAAGCGGGCCAGATCGCGCGCGTGCCGACGCTTATCTCGGCCACAGCCAACGAGTTCTCGTCGCTGGTTCCTTGGCCAGTAGATAACCTGACTGCTGGTCCGGACCAGGCTGCTGTCACGGCAGAGGACGTGGCGGTTGGAGTATGTCCGGTCTTGAATGCTACCGCGTATCGGAACCGGCTGGGGACAGATGTGCCTGTCTTTCGGATTCTCTATGCTGGCACGTATCCCAACTTGAATTATTACAAGTGGCTCGGTGCATACCATGCGAGTGACCTGCCTATCATGTTCGGTACGTATCACCTCCTGGACCTCATCGCCCCAACTACCAGCTTTGAAATCGAGGTCAGCCAGTCGATGCAGGACCATGTTCTCGCCTTTGCTACGGATCCGTATAACGGTCCGCAGAAGTTGGGTTGGCAGCCGATGGTCGTCACTGATCCGAATGGGGGAGATCTCCTCCGTTTCGGCGCGGATGGGAATGTGTTTGATCATATTAATGGGACCGAAGTAGACGGAGCATGTGCGGGAATTGTAGAATATAATCCATTCCCATGAGAAGGTCTATTTAATATACAAGGTGATTATAACGAAAAATCAAATATATTCTTAATATAATGATATTTGTAATATTTTAATAGAAAATAAAATTTATTTAATCTTTTTTTTAAAAAAAAATCTTTAAAAATAAAAATCTTTAAAAATTTAATATATTAAAATTAATAGAAAAAAATTTAATTAATAATTTATTTATAATACAAATTATTATATTAAAATTAAAATATATAAATTATATTATTTTTTTATAAAAAATGAAAAAATGAAAAAAAATGAAAATTTAATAAAATATAAAATAATTTTAATTTCGAAATTAATTTCTTTTCCTAATAAATAAAATTATTCTTATTTATATATTATTACTTTTTATTTTGAAATTTTTTTTTAATCGAATTAATATTTAAATATAAAAAATATTAAAATAAATTTTATTCTTGGATAAAGAAAATCAATTATATTTATTATATAAAAGTAAATTATAAACTTATAAGCTAGTAACTATATATAGTTTACAAGTAATATATAGCCTGAATAAATGAATGAAGTTTATTCTGCCCAACTAAGCCTAAATGGCACTAGTCTATAGATCACATGAATCGCTTCTTCGTATATATGCTTTTTGTTTTTACCTCGAGCTTTCAATTGAAAAGTGCATCTGCGAACATGGGAAATTGAACACGGAACTCATGCAGCTTGAGAATACAGTATTATCAAGCATAATATGATGGGATGGCAATGCTTACGCATGAGCAGACCGCCGAAATTATGGCACAAACCACAGGACCAGTTCTGTCCACCACAGCGCCTGACCAGGCACACTTCTACGCCAAGCTTGATGGACCTCGTTCTTTCAGACTATTAAAATTCAAGGAAGGAGTTTTCATTGGCAAAGATCCAGTGGCTCTCAGTTTTATGCTGAAACAACATGACATCGATGACTGCCCACCCTATCTGGCCGTGTCGTATGTATTATGGGGCAGGCCATATTGCGAGCTCGATGCAAACAGAGATGCAGACGAGCCAATCGTATTCGACTGGTACATCAAGATCAATGGAGGCAATTTCTTGATCTTGGGAAACATTTGGTCCGCACTTACACACGCACGTCTTCATGGTAATGGGAAGTACATCTGGCTCGACGTATGCTGCATCAACCAGTCTAATCTAGCTGAGCGCGAGGCTCAGGTGCTACTCATGGGCTCGGTTTACGAAAACGGTGCGGAGGTCGTTGGGTTCCTTAGACCTTTACATCCAGACCTTGACTCCTTCTACTGGCTTCTCATGGACGTCATCTAGAAGCTCAGTAAATTGATAGTGGAAGACGAACGTCTCCTCGAAGAACGATCTCTGTGGACGATCCGTGACATGCTCAACATCGACAAGGGGTTCTTTGAAGCAAGCTTGGTTGGTACAGTCCGCTTCTACTACTTTTGTCGGTGGTTCCAGCGTGCTTGGGTAAAGCAAGAAGTGGTGCTTGCGCAGAGCCTCCGTCTCGTCTGTGGCAAGGCCAAGCTACCGTTCGAGAGGCTGAGCCTCGCTGCGATCTTCTTTGCGAGGTCTGAATGGTTATTAGACCTCTTCGCATACAAGCACCACTATCTCTTATATATTAAGTTTTAAAGAATTATATTAATTTTTAATAAAGTTATTAAAGGTAAAAATCGCTATTTTTGGTGTAAATAGTAGCGGAACTTAAGGGATAGCCGAGGTTTAGGGGGGGCCACCTTACTATGTGAAGCTAATTAGAGGTACAAAATGCAATGCTAAACCCAGCACTTTCTTACAAATGTTCGTATTTAGCCTTCTTTGCCCTTCGTTTTTCTCAAGAGAGGCTGACAAATTCATTCACATTAATAATCGCAATTACAAAGCGAGTCAGATTGCGTGAGGGGTAACAATGGCGACATTCTCCTGGTTCATGGCGCACCACCACGAAGCTAGCTCAATAGCACCAAGAAGATTAATCTGACCTTTTTCTTTCTGCTTCTTCGAATAACATTGAACTACTCTTTATACCAATATATCTGTAAACAATATGGTGGTATCCGACAAATTCTACGCTATCGTTGCCGGGGTCGGCCCTGGAACGGGGAGATCAGTAGCTATCCGCTTCTCAGAAGCGTATCCGGTTGTTCTAATTGCTCGCTCCCCGGAAAACTACAACGATGTCGTTGCCGAGATCAATAGGGGTGGCAGGAAAGCTATCGGCATTACTGCCGATGCCACGGATGAGTCTGCTCTTAAATCGGCGTTCGAAACGATCAAGAAGGAGCTCCCCGACTTAAAGCTGGCCGCGGCGATCTATAACGTTCGACCAAACTCACGACCAAGCCGTAAACCATTCTTGGAGCTGACTCTAGAGGACCTAGATATCAGTTTGAAGGGTAACATGTATGTCCCAATTAACGTAATGCAAATTTAATTGTGCTGGTGCGTATCTGACGAAAGTTCTCTGCTCTAGTCATGGCCTCTTCTACTTTGGTCAAAGGGTAGTGCCTCTACTGCTTGAATCGGTGGAGAGTTCTCCTCAACCGCCGACTCTGATAGTAACGGGGGCAACCGCATCTATCAGAGGGTCAAAATTATGGTCCGTTATCGCAGCAGGCAAATCTGGACAGCGCATCTTGACGCAGTCTTTAGCAAGAGAATTCGGCCCGCAAGGAGTTCACGTAGCTCATGCCATCATCGATGGTGGCATTGATGTACCTGACGCGACATATTATCCTCGCAACGACGGAACTCCAGAGGGCAAAATCAGTCCTTATGCTGTAAGCGAACTCAGCTATCTGTTATTGACATTGAAATGTTAACTTGTTGCAAGATTGCCGAGAGTTACTGGTTCCTACATACGCAACACAAATCAGCTTTCACCCAGGAAATAGATCTGAGGCCTCACGTCGAGAAGTTCTAGGTGACCATGTACCTAATGATTATCAAGGTACTTGCCGATGGATGATAAGCTTCTACTCCTCAAAATTTGAGTCTCTGCACAAGAACGGAGGTTCACATGATAGCAGAGGAGAGATTTTGAGGAGGAGGTTGATCTTGTTTCGTATTTAGTCATGAATGAAAGAGGCTTACGCACTTACATGCAGTCCTCCAAACGTGTGCTCAAATTGAAATATTTTCAGTTCTTAAATCTTACGCGTTTGGGTACAATTGCTTTCGCCCAGTGAGACGGACAGAAATCTACCACTCTTTGAATGTGGCTTGTTATTGGACAAGCTATCTATCCAGCTCGATTTGGATAACATTCCACCACACCGAGGCATATATGGCTACGAAAGTGATATCGAACTAATGGGCACGGAGTGCACCAATACCATACTCAGTAGGATTAGGATATAAGGTCCCCCCCCAATTCTCGACCATTTTTTATAATATTTCTAATTCTATAGAAAATTAATATAAATATATAAAACTTAAAATATAAACTTTTTATACATAAATAAATAAAAATAAAAAATAAAACATTATTTAAATTATATAATCAAGGCTTAAAATTAATTATATACAATTTTATAATTTTATAATTTTATAAAAAATTTTTAAATATTAATAAAAAAAATTCAAAAAATTAATACTAATTACTTTATAATAATATAATTCCAAATATATGAAATATAAGGATTTCTATTAATATTTCATTTAATTCAATTAAAAGAATTAATATTTTAAAAAATTAATAATTTAAAATTATATTTTATTATAATAAATTAATAAAATAAATAAAGAAAATAATATCATTGTAATATATTCCAATATATATCACTTTTTTTTTCGCAGTAAAAGTAGCTATTAAGACCATATTTTAATTTTAATGAAACGGATCATGGACAGTAGCAATTGAATGTCTCGTGAAGTAAGGGTAGATTCACGTGATCGCGAACGGCTTTTCCTGGGTCATCACTTCTTCATAACTTGCTCGATCCATGCTACGAAGATTTTATTGACTGGAAAGGAGCAGGCAATCCTCGATAAAAGTGCTATTCAAGAGACATTTGGGAGTAGGATACCTGCATCAGTCTTTATTTCTTGATTCGAACCAGATCTAGTAGTTGATTTCTAGTCATCCTCAAGCTGAAAATGAATCATTCACGCCCTGGCTACCTTCTTCTGTTCTTTGATGAATGTATATATATTCGTGAATTAATAAACCGATGTCTAGGCTTGAGTAGCTGTTCATTTCATAGACAGTATGTGATTCAGCCTCATAACTTCAGATGTCTATAAAAGACAAGGGTATTTACTTCTTCGATCTTGCTTCCTACTTCTTCATACACACATCTTCAGACTATCCGACTATCCCACAGGTCATCCAATAAGCAACCTCTCAACATTAGGCGGAGCATACCAAAACTCGAGCAGCAATTAGAAAGTTACTTCAACAGACCGGATACTTCCAGAGAACTCACAAAGTCTGAGACTTTCACCTTAATCAAATAATCTAAAGACAAAACCCAAGGTCACCATGCCACCCGGAGTTGACCCCAATGATCCAGATCAACATCCAACAACAGAGACCATGTACTGTTACATTTGCCAACAAAATGGGCTCGGAAACCAGCGGTATCCAAAGCGATACGACAACGAGGAACTCATAAGGCACTACAATCTTTGTCACCCAAGAGCCATGGACATGTGGTACGGCCGTGGCAGATACAAATGTCCTGTTTGTAGAACAGAGACTCTGTCTGTGTCAGCAATGGAGAGGCATATGGCTACTGCTCATCAAGTTTATTGCTACCCATCCAGTTAAGTTGCAATCACGACTTGGTCCAAGAGCAGTCATAAATTTTGGGAACTTGGGGGAAGCAGGTGGAAATAAAGCCATTTTGCATGTTCCTGTATGCCTAATGTTATTTTCCTGAGCTGGTCTCAGCACATCGAAGTGTATTTGGTAAGCGAAGAGGGGATGAGGAGCACTTGTCTCCGAGAACACCTTGGTTTGGGCTATATTGAGTTGATCTCGGTATCTGCCTAAGTTACACATACAAACAATGTATTGCTTTAAAAATCACAAGTTTGATTATCAACAGTAGTGACTTGAATAATTTAGAATGACCTTTGTTGAAGACTTACTCATTTGACGCTTCCATGCCGAGTAATGATTTGGTAGCTCATAATATTCACAATTAGAGCTAAATGGACTGTGATTCAGAGGTAAGATATCCTGTTCGAGTCACAAAACTAATACATAAGTTCTACGATCGATGTTCATGGGCAAGTGATTGTCCTTCTCCTAAGCACATATTATTCACATCGTTTACTACGAACGACTATAAAAGGCTTTGCTCAGTCAAACCTTTTCTTCTTTCTGCATAAACACAACAGCAGGACACAACTTCAATACAGACACACTACTCAAGCAAGCAAGTATCGGAGCTAAACAAAACAAAGGCCCACCAGACCCCTAACAGCACGCCATAATCGATCGATATTACTCGAAATAGCTCTTAGGCAAGAGACCCTAGAGTCCAAACATCAACAAAAAAAACTTCATCATGCTCTGCTACGTCTGCGAAGCCAACAGGGTAAAAAAACACCCCAACTGAAGAGCCCAAAGAGTTCTTTACCAACGATGACCTCACAAAACACTTGACGGACAACCACAAAGAATTGTGGCAGAAAAATTGGAGGTGCACAATCTGCGAAATAGCTTTCAATACTGAACCATTGTGGCTTCAGCATGTTCGTGCGGTACACGATTACTACTACGGTCGTACGAAGCCCACATGAGGAAGCAATGTGAGGGGAATCAATTTAGATACGGACCAAAATTATTTCCGAGAACTCCGCCTGATTCTTGATATTAAGCTGGTCTACGCATTGCGTTGAACTCTTTACATATTGAAGCGATAAGTATGCTTTGTCCTATGGAAACCGCTGATCTGGTTTCAGCTTTGCATTGATCTTTGTACAGTACATGTTGAAGCGATGAGTTAGTTCTATGCTTTGGAAATCATTGATTCTCTAATATGGCGACGTGACATTGTGACCAGCTCTTGCTCCTGTGACTCTAAGGTGCAGAAAAGCAACGTAGGTGTCAAATAGAGGTATCTTGAGAGTGATGAATTGATTGATTGAGACTTATTTTACAGTGCGGCGCCCTCCTTTTATGATGTACCTGCTGACTTTTGTTTCAAGAGTGGAGCATTGAGCCCCTGGTTTTCAACAGTAGGCGCTTGGCTGAGTTGAAGCCGTTCCGATGAAACGTGACTCATATAGACACCTATCTACCAAAAGTAAATAGTCTCCTCTTAAAATCTATAATCAAGGGAAGGATGGGAAGCAAGACATCCGTACCGGTATTCATGCTGAGGCTGCTCAGCATCTTCATTCAGCAGAAAAGGGGCAGACGTATTCGAAAGTGGGTATGGAAGACGGGGTAACGAACAGAACAACTCGTCAGCTGTATTGGAATAGCGTAAGAGCTAGGTGAAAAGAAGGTTCATCAAGCCACCAAGACTGTCGAAAGAAAACTCATACTTGTCCTGATTCTCACAAATACTAAGCACCTTGAAGTCATCGCTCTTGACGATTAACTGAACAGCAGTCTGATAGTACACCTCAGCAGTTGGCTTTCTGTAATCGGGTCGAAGCTCGGTGATTGCGGGGGCTACCACGTTCATAAAAGCATATACTTTATCTTTGTCCTCCTTTGCTTTTTGGCGACGATTGCCCACCAACACGCTCCCAAGTTGGTCCTGAAGACTTACACTCATCCTGAAAGCGGCAAATGGGCCCGCTGTCTAGAAAAACTTTTGCCTCTGGTGGCACCTCTGATTCTTCTAGGGCATCGAAGAAGCGTGGAAGTATACAGGAGAGATGATTGCCGCTAAGTTCAGAAGAGCCACACATCAAAGTCCACCACGCACGGCAGCACGAGACTTCCTGTACTATCCAAGCTCGAGACCACCAAGGCCGTCCGAAAATGTCTAAGGGGACCTCTCAAGTTGACAGGTTGATGTGCATAGGCTTCGAGTTTTCCACAACAGCTTGCCATCCCTCCTGGTCATCGCCCAACGGAGGCCCTTCGCTCATGTACTTCTCCAGGAAACGGAAAGCTTGTTCACTCTGTACCGTGGGATCCCCTAGCCAGGCAATGGCTCATTTCGAATTATGGTAGATGACATGCATTTTCGAAACCATGAAGTTCCTCTCTATGACATTTTGTTAATTGATGCAAATATCGTCCACCCAGAGGCATCTGGTTTCCGACGTGTGGCGCAAGTAGCGTAGAGCAGCCCATAGATTACTGGTGATGGAGAAGCGCTGGCCGTTAACTGATATGTATCTTCGATGAGACTCGTCTCCCCGAGTATAAGACAATGCTTCATAGACGGGATTGTCAACCAAGCGCACTACGTGGAGAACGCATTCGATATCATCGAGCCGCGAATTCGCTGGCGGAAGATGCAAGACGCGGGTTGATAGATGGGCATCAAGCAGCTGGAAAGTTTCACGGGTAAGGTCCAAATCTTTCTTATTCCCAAGCGAGATCATAGGCGTGAAGTACGATCCACCTCCAGTTGCGATTAGCTGCTCATCGTAGGTCATGACGGGAGCTATCTCTTTGGGTATTCGGAGGTCATCCTTGTAAACCAGGCTTGTTCTCTCAGGGACACCGCTGCTAGTTGAACTGGAAGCTTGTGACATTGTCCCTTCTGCTGCCAGATCCGGACAGACTACGATATCGTAGTATAGCTCTCAGAGCTCACGCGGGACCGTGCTCATAAGCTCGGGTTGAGTCATTCTGCCACAAATATAGTCAGTGTTGTGAAGTCTGAGACAGACTCTTCTGTGCGAGTGTTGCCGTATCGTCGCGTCCGTGAAGCGGGGATGAGCATGAAACTCTTAAGAATAGAAGTCTTTAGTATTTAATATTTTATATATTAAATTTACTTCGTATTATTTCTTATTAATAGTTTAATCGATCATTAAATACTATTTATAGACTTGTTTATATACCAAATGCTTTAAAGATAAAGCTTTATATCCTTTTTACTTATTCCTCCCTGGAAGATAAATTATCTTAGACCTCTCGGTATCATCTTACAAGTTCTATCAGTAGGAGCATCGTCGCTAGTCATGTATGCAAACTTCCAGATATAGCTCCAGGATTATAACGGTTTAACATCCGGAGTTTAACATCCAGAAAACGCAGCTGGTGGCATGAATATTCTTTTGCCTGCAAATTAGTTGACTTCATGCACGAGAATATTGAAACAGATCTAACAGAATTGGACGATGGCATCAGTAGCATCCGCAGGGGTTATCATCCCGGAAATAAGAGCTGCGCAACCTCTTCCATTGAATAGACCCTATATGAATAGTAAAGCGAGAAGCCTGCCCATGTAGAGGAAATCCATCACCCACACGGTCCCCCTAACAGCCATGCTAGTCTCAAGGCAGAATCTTCGCCCGCTTCATCCTCTCGAAGGCCAACAAACGACCTTGTCGGTCAAATCTGCCTTGGATTGGGTTCAAGTACCAGAAGTCAGCTTGGCCAGCAAGCTTGAGTCTGAATAATAGACTAAATCATGCAGATCGTGGGCAGAGATAATACGACAACCCGATAAAGTTGTGTGGAGGAGTTTATAGAAGTGCATTTGATATCTTCCTTCGTCTATGCTCTACGGATTTTAGTGCTGCTTTTATGCTCCCAAGTGGACAGTTCCGTGACTAAGAGGTCTATTTCCAAGTTTAGGGTACCAAAGCATGACAGCTGAACACAGTATTTGGCCTTTGAGCCGGTGCCTCAATCGCCACTTAGATGAAGGAATCTATGGGCTATTGTCGCCTAACCAGGGGCATAGATGATGCAGCCACTACCTTTAGAGGGAGGTAGTGCCTCGGTAGTTTATTCTAGGAGCGAAAGCTGAAGAAGTGTGCATACATGGCTCTAGGGAGTTCAAGAGTTGGTGGCAGATGGGTCAGTCGGCTGCTTTCTTCAGCCCCAAAACTCTCAAGTGATGAGTTGTAGAGCAGTACTGTTATTTGTTCATTCGCCCCGGAAGTCGTTTCGATTCTAAGACCATAGTACCAAAAATGGTAATCGAACCCATAGATTATTTATGAATCTCCATGAATTTAAAGATAATAACTAAATATGAATTTAAGGTTTGCGAGCAATAAGTTTAAGTCTCGAATTATAATTTTTTATAATTTAGGCATTATATTTAATATATTATAATACCTAATAAAATATATCGAATATAGCCTAATATTTTAAGTAAATATAATAGAGTGCTAGAAAAGTAAAGAGGCTAAGTGGCCTTAGCTTGCTCAAATGGCGTACGATTTCCTTATGGTCCTTACTATAAGTTCAAAGTGCGAGCGTATTTTTCTTCTTTTATTGCGAAATTGATAACGTTAGATAGTTTTAGATTGATAGGAGAGTTATTATGGCATTAGGAATGTCTTAAGAACTAGTAGAAAAGAGGTGCAATTCAAATAGAATCCGTCTATAGTACTGTACTTTTAGACTTTTCATAATAAAATATATCCTCAATTTTTATACTTCTTTGTCAGTCAATTGATCGGCTCGTTAGTTAAGTCAATCAGTGAACCAAAAACCGGTAAGTCAGTCGGTTCTATTATTTGCTTAATTGACTGACTGACTTACTGGCCACTCTGCCTGTTATATATTTAAGCCCCTTCTATGTGAATTCCTGCAGCCGCCTTCTCTTTCTTAGCCGTTCCTTCAGGATCGTCCAAAGCAAGCTGGTCGCCAAAAACCATGTCCATCTGCTCCAGAGTCTTGCCCTTCGTCTCTGGAAAGAAGAAAAAGTAGCAAAGAGCTGCGCACATATTAAATACAAAGTACGCGTAGAAGTACTTGTAGCCGACTTGTTGAAATGCAAGAGGCGATACTTGCGCGATGATCAAGTTGAGGGACCAATTCACGACCGCTGATATCGAATTACCCCTCGCTCGAATCTCGACTGGGAAAATCTCGGCAGGATAGACCCAGGAGATGATCCCGGTCATGATAAATGCGAGGCTGAAGACGAAGTTCATCGAAACAACAGCCCTAAGCGCAGTCGGGTTACTTGCCGGCTCTCCAGGTTTGTAATGCTCATCGAGGACGGTGGCAACGAGTAGAGAAAATCCGCATCCAAGTGCTGAAACTATCAAAGGGATACGACGACCAATTTTGTCCAGGACATAAAGTCCTATTGTGCAATAGATGATGGAGAGCGATCCCGAAATGCCCGTGATCTTCAAGGACGTTGTCGTATCAATATTGAGGCTCTGATATATCCGGGGTCCATAATAGTTGATGACCTATTCATTAAGCGTCAGTGGGTTTGGGTATGAGACTTCGGAGAGGAGCATACATTGACCCCAGATAACTGGCCGAAAGCCTGAATGCCACACCCCAGAAGCAGTCTCTTCCGCCATGATGGACGTCTGACAAGGCCCTTCCATGATTTTATAGCCAGGGTTTTCTCTGCAACGATGACATCACGAATCTCTTGAAACTCAAGATCAAGGAACTCCTGATTGCTGCCATTTCCGTGCAATTTCTCAAGGACGGTTCGTGCTTCGTCAAATCTATCTTTCTCCATGAGCCAGCGGGGGCTTTCCTCGATAAAGAAGATACCGGCAGCAAGCAGAAGCCCAGGAACCAACTGGAAAGCTAATGGGAATCGCCCTACAGAATTGAGAGATTGGTTAGCTAGAAGGTACATTCGCCACCTAGAATCACAAGACTTTGTGGCTTACATTGGAATGAACTGGTAACGAAGGTACACCCATATCCCAACCACTGGGCAACCAGAAAGCCCCAACTCAGCATCCACTGCAACAGACCGCTCAACATTCCACGATGCCTGGCTTCAGAGATCTCTGACTGTAGTTAAATTTTGTCAGTAACTTGGAAGCGTTATAATTTCAGTATTACTCACGCAGTACATGGGTACAACGGCAGAGAGTAGTCCAACAGCTATTCCAGCGATGAGTCTTCCAGCAATAAGCATTGCGATTGTAGCAGAACCAGCCTGAAGAGCACAGCCGAGGATAGAGATGAGTGAGCCGATGAAGACTGTCTTTCTCTGTGATAATATTTAGCCCTTCCAAGCACATCCAGAAGCGAGATTGGGGCGAAACAAACCCGTCCGAACTTGTCAGCCAGCCATGATATGGAGAGAGCACCTAGAATGGCTCCACCTTGGAACCCGGAAACAATACCACCAGCCTCAGAACTGGTTGGTGAGCTGAAGTACGTAACGAAATTCGGCTGCACAATGGTTGACGAGATGATGCCACTGTCATAGCCAAAGAGGAAACCTGCATCAAGTTAGGATTCGTCTTCACACAGCCTACAAGACAGCAGCGTACCTCCAATTGACAGGAACACGGCTGAGAAGCCAGTAAGGAGTCGACCCATAGCGATAAGGAAGTTTCGGGTTTCTTTTCTGCGTTCCTATATTTCTTGAGAATGGAGAATGAACTTGGATCAACATAAGGGGGAAGTTGTCCATATTTACGTCCTAACCTGCGGTGAGAAAAATGCCACTGTCATAGCCAAAGAGGAAACCTGCATCAAGTTAGGATTCGTCTTCACACAGCCTACAAGACAGCAGCGTACCTCCAATTGACAGGAACACGGCTGAGAAGCCAGTAAGGAGTCGACCCATAGCGATAAGGAAGTTTCGGGTTTCTTTTCTGCGTTCCTATATTTCTTGAGAATGGAGAATGAACTTGGATCAACATAAGGGGGAAGTTGTCCATATTTACGTCCTAACCTGCGGTGAGAAAAGGTAAAACGCCGATGAAGGCCCGACCCAAGCCCGCCCAGGCCCGACGCGTTTCCAGAAATGGACGCAGCCGGGAACTTCCCTTTTGGGCAAGACTGCGATATTCCTTGTTGATCGTGATCTTGAGCTAGAGAAGAGAAGGAAGTTAAAGATTTGACGCGTATATGATATCTCGCATTGCGTAGAAAGTACAACCGTGGGAGCATTTATAGACCTCAGAATCACTTCCAGCTATCCACAGCCTCAGAAAGCCAGCATTTTTGCCATTGTGCCTCCCAGGATCAACCCACGTCACGTCTGCCATGCCCTCGCTGCCGAAAGACTTTCTATGGGGTTATGCCACAGGTATGTAGACTAGATATCTGAAAAACATTTGATCTCGTCTCGACTGACGGGTAGACTACAGCGGCGTATCAAGTAGAAGGGTCGACCGAAATGGATGGGCGAGGACTATCTATATGGGACACCTTTTCCAGACAACCCTCGAAGACCGAAGATGGCAAGAGCGGAGACGTTGCCACAGACAGCTACAAACGTTGGGAAGAAGACATCGCGCTCATGAAGAGCTATGGTAATTAATGGCTCGGTCGAACTGGACGGACTTGAATACCAAGGACTGAAAAACGCCAGGTGTAAACGCATATCGATTTTCGCTGTCGTGGTCAAGAATCATCCCGGATGGGGGGCGCAACGATGCCTTGAATCGCAGAGGAATCGAGCACTACAGGAAATTCCTACTCAAACTGCGTGAAAACGGCATTGAGCCTCTGCCAACGCTGTTCCACTGGGATCTCCCACAGACGTTGCAAGACCGATATCTGGGATTTCTGTGCAAAGACGAAATTGCCGCAGATTTCGAGAACTACGCAAGGATTTGCTTTCGAGAATTCGGCGACCTTGTCGATACCTGGCTGACAATCAATGAGCCAAATATCTTTGCATTGCTCGGTCATGCGATTGGCGCACATGCTCCTGGACGCTCAAGTGACCGTACAAAAAGTCCTGAAGGAGATAGCGCACACGAGCCATATATTGTAGGGCACAACCTCCTGGTTGCTCATGCACATGCAGTGAAGGCCTACCGGGAAGACTTTGCGAAGGAAGGAGGAAAGATTGGTATTGTAATTAATGGCAATTGGGCTGAGCCATATGATGACACTGTCGAGAGTACGCCTGACTCCATATTTCCCCACCGTCGATCTGACCAGAACTATAGGCAAGTCCGCGGCGGAAGAGTATTACACTCGTGCAACGTTGCATCTCGCAGAACCGGTGTATAGCGGAGACTATCCGGCACTGCTGAAGAAACTCTTAGGCAACAAGCTTCCAGAGTTTACACTAGAAGAGAGCAAACTTTTGAAGGGTTCTTCCGACTTTTTTGGGCTAAATCATTACACCAGTTTCTTTGTACACAAGCGGAAGAACCCAATCCCTGATGCTGATTTCCGCTCCATCTTCCTCGGCGAAGATGTCGAAGAAACTTTCCACGGACCAGATGGTGTTGAGATAGCTCCTGAAGCAGGACTGAGCTGGGTTCGCCCAGTACCATGGGGCTTCAAAAGGTTACTCATTGATCTATGGAAGCGATATGGGAAAGACATCTGGGTCACAGAAGTATTTTACCCTTTTAGCTGCATTCCTTCCAATACTAGCAAAGTACATACTGACTGCTCAGAATGGTGTTATCTGCCCAGGCGAGCGCTACCTCCAACGAAAGCAGGGCATCAACGATCAATTTCGAATCAACTACTTTAGGGATTATGTCAACGCCATTGTAGAAGCAATCGAGGAGGGAACGGTGGTTAAGAGCTACATTGGATGGTCTTTACTCGACAACTTTGAGTGGCAAGTGAGTGGTCTTATTACCCTCTCATGATCTCCCGCGTTATGGTTCTGTAAGATGATTAACATCTGTCTAGGAGGGCTACACGAGATTTGGTGTAACATGGGTCGATTTCGAAGACGGGAACAAGCGCTACGCCAAAGCTTCAGCAATATTCATGAAAACCTATATGCAAGGGCTGATCTGTAGCTAATTTGGCGGTCTTGGGACCAGCCCAGGCCGCGACCCTTCCTCTTATCAATATAGATATCCATATTATGTAGCAAGTCTATTTAAAAGCAGCAAGCCAATTATTAAAAGATAGTCGAAGAAGTTGTGAATTTCGTGATTCCCTGAAAAGGTCGGATTCTACATTCACATCTATTGGTAGCTGCAGCGCACGTCTTTGCCTTTATTGCACTGACATAGCTTTTTTGATAACTAGTCCTAATATGTATCTTGCTGTCACAGTCCGAAGGTGTTGACAGTAATATATGATAGAGATGTTGGTCAAAAGTGCGCTGGAATACATTGGTCTGAGCTCTGTAAGGTTTACTATAGCGCCAGCACGCTATTGGCCAAGTGTGCTTGGTAACGCTACCTGTCGCTCTGGGTGTTCCTCGGAGCCATTTTCGGCGAGTGCCGCGGGACAGCTCAGCAAAGTTTAACCAGTCCGAGACACTGTCAGCTGCCCCACCCCCGCGCACAAACAAACCCCAGATTCCCCCATATTGATCAGGGACCTTTTAAATTTGATCCGAGATCATCGCCTTGTCATCCCGATACCTTGTAAGATTGCATGACTTCACAGCCGGCCAAAAGCTCCTCACGATGTCGGAGATTCCCAAATTATCGAAGCGACGCTTGGACACTGTGGGAAATGGCGATGGTGACCGCCAACCGAAGCCGATCGAGTTCATCATGAGTACGGATGATAATCGCGAAGCTCGAGTAAGGAGAAGAGCTCTCAATGCATGTCGGACCTGCCGCGAACAGAAAACAAGGCAGGTCGATCAAGTCACTTTCCATTCACAGTAACTTGCTAATTTTCACCACGGATGCGATGAAAAGAGGCCAATCTGTACCGCTTGCAGCCTGAATAATTCAGATTGTTCTTACGAAGATGGACGACAACCGGATCCACGACTCGACAATATTATGGCTGCACTAGTACGCATCGAAAGCGAAGGTTCAACAGTTAAGGACACTCTCCAGCGGGTACAAGAAGATGTAAAGAAGTTACGAACCCAAGCAATGACACACCCTGACTTTACCGGCAATCGGCCTGTCCCAGCTACATCTCCAACACTCCATGGTGCGACTTCTACCGCTTCCGTCCATTGGCCTTCTCCTGCATCCAGAGATATAACCCGGTTGGTTGAGGATGACATACAACCAGATGTCTCTCACCTACCTGCATACCACACCACGCAGGCCCTAAAGCTTCTAGAATGGCCAGTGCTTGCGAGCCTTTTGCCCACAGGGCCAGGGACAAACTACCATATTCTGCGTTCAGAATTAGACGCCATGCCTCGTGATAGAGTGAATCATAACGTCGAAGATAGCATTGAGGTTCGGAATTCAGACTCGAGGGAGAGGAGGAAAGCGTTAATTCAGTCTTATCTTCAACGAGTTCATATATGGTTTCCTGTTCTTCACCAAGACCTACTCTGGGCTCTCTTTTATACAAGAGATGCAGGGAACGACAAGATATCTTCTTCGTCTCGGTGTATTTTAAGCCTGGCCTACGCATTGGCGGCAGAAGCCGAAGCAATGGAATCAAGCGACCCCGGAAAAGCAGATCACCTTCACGCCACAGGTGCCCGCTACTTCTATGTAGCGGTAAGCGCCATTCCTAGCTTGGTAATGGATACGTCCCTTGAATCAGCCCAGGCTTTGATTTTAGCATCGTACGGCTTCCATATACTAGCTGAAAGCCTTTGACTCTTTGCTAATTGCAGCCTCAGGCTGTACAAAATCATCACTGCTAAGCTCTTCGAAGCATATCGGTTAATCATATTTGCCTGGGTTAATCTGCAAGGAATCTTGATTTGGTAAATCAAATAATGCCGTACCTATTATGGCCAAGCTGACTCTACCCTGCTATTTGCAGTACAAGCGATGATACAGAATACACACGAGAGTTAATACGACGAGCTTACTGGACGATTTTCATAATCGATAGCGAAATACGAGCAGAAGTAGATCTTGCGCCGATTGATATCAGCCTCATGGGTATTTCAATACAATATCCGACTGGCTCGGCTTTCGAGGAGAGCGACTACGAGGACAACTTAGAAGAGACATATTTGTGGTATTTCACATCTGCAAATATTGCCATGAGAAAGCTCTTGAACAGTCTGCATGCAACATTGTTCGCTCAAGGTATAGTTGAAGCAATGCGACAATATTTTGGTACCGTGGATATTAACAATAAGCACAGATCCACTCAAGGCGTCAATGAAGCCCCAAATGCTCCTAAATATAGCCGGAGAACTCGAACGGCAGCTCGAGGCTTGGCGAGAAAGCCTCCCTGAAATCCTTCAGTTCCAGCCCGATTGTGTATTTCCCTTCCGGCCACCTTACGAAATCTCAACCCAAGATCGATACCTGAAACTCTTCCGGACCAAGCTTCAATTCAAGTACGTTGTCTGCCGGATCGTGATCAACAGGCTCTTCCTGTTTCACGTCACTAATACCGATATGCAACTCACGGATTGGAGTTCTAATTTGGACGTGCGGGAAGAGTTCTTGCGCCGCGCATCTTTATGCGTGAAGGATGAGCTAATACTCACCCCTGCCTATAGGCAGGACACAAGGAGATACCTTACAATCATGAATCCTTTAAGCTTTTCCATTCCCGGGTAAGAAGCAAGTTTCTTTTACATCCAAATCATCCGGGCCTTGAAAATTTCCTAACACAATGTTGAAGCTCCCTCAGTCATGTCGTCACAATGCTTGTAGCCTTTACGCAGCCCACACTCCTGCGTCTTGATAGAGAGGAGATGGAGTCATCTATCCAGTTGACTCTAGACTTTTTGAGAAGTCTTTCTACACGAGTAGACATGGCAGCACAAATCTTAGAGATATTATTGCGCTTGGTTACGAATACTTCGTTACTGTAGGTCCACCTCTTGCTAGATGGAGGCCTAAATCAAAAACAAGAAAACCAGTTAATCACGGCGTGGCTCGAATGTACCGGTTTGCGCTTCGTAACTCCTTTACCTAGACGAGACATTAGTCAGGGCGCCCTTCGCGACAGGAAGTGTACCTAACCGCGAGGCCGCTGGTATTTTGGCCAAAATACCGGGCGGTGAGCCATTCTGCCCACACGAGATTAATGTGGGTCCTCAAACAGGGGTCTAAAATACCGCCTCCAAAATACCAGGGCACAGCGAGACCTTCATTTCCCCCTTTCCCATAGCCATTGATACGCTTAAGACCCTCTGATCCTTCCGTAGGCTTCCTGTGCAGCTTTATGCAAGATCTTAGTGCGATGTGAGCGGTGTTGCGTGAGAAAACCTTTACTTTAAGTTACTTTAAGCTGTCGTCCCTGATTTTTTAGGGTTACGCTTAGTTATCTCAGTTGCAACCCGCAGCCACAGTAGTTATGGTTGACTGGCTGGTCCACTACCCAGTACACCATGTCTTGATATGCAAGTTCCATGGCTATACGATATGAAACCTAGCTAGCCATCTAGCCGATAAGCATAACGACATTGATCGCAAGCGTCGAAAGGCGATTATCTCTGAATACACCCTGGGCTAGAGCTTCGGCGGCCGCCGAATACTGAATACCGCCATGGGCCAGCGAACCTACTCCTAACCATCGACGGCCTGCCTGTCCACGAAGGCCTCGCCAGCGACGATTGTGAATTCCTGTCCACCGGCGAGAAAAGGCTCCGGGTTCATTGCAAGGAAGAACATGGCTGGGCTACGAACACGGTAGACCCAGTACATTGGTCGAAGGTCAAGCTGCAGACCTCCTTTACTGGCCCTAATGCTGCTATTCACTATTTTTGTGTGACTGCTCCTAGGGCTGAATCAGGCGCAGAAGATGTGGCAGACCAAAGAGGCCGGTCGAAATGCCAACTGATTGAGGACATCAAAGAGTAGTGGGCGCACGAGAGGAGTTAGCAAGAGGAGATGCAAAAAGTCTTAATTAATAAGGCGGACGAGCACAAAACCACCAATTGGTTGAAGCGCGCAACGTGGATTGCCCATTTCAAGGAGAGAGATCTTGGCGAGTAATATAAAGTATAATATATATAATATTTGAAATATGCTTTATTTCGTATATATTTTAATTATTTTTAGTATAAATATATTTGAATATATTAAAATTCGAAAAAATATAATTATTATATTATATAATATAAAAAGGTTATAAACGAGTATTTAATTATAAATAGAATTAATTAGAATATAAATTGCCTAAAGAATTAAAAATACAAAATACTAAATCTCTTAATATATCCAAGATAAAATTACGTATAATATTAATTCCAATCCAAAATAATAATATTAATAATTAATAATCAAATTAATCAAATTATTCGATTATAAATATATATAAAAATATATAATTTTTAAATTAAAATTAATAAAATTAATATTTATTTTAATATTAAAATAAATAATTATATTTTAATATTTTAAA
>FJOG01000031.1:358372-385024 GCA_900073065.1 Phialocephala subalpina
AATTTTCCAATTTCTTTTTATTAAATATTTTTAATTCGAGGGTTTATATTAATATAACGAATTTATTTGATTTTTAATAAAGGAATAATTATAATAATATAAATAAAATTGAAATAATTAAAATCTTAGAAATTTTTATTTTATAAATTATCGTTTTTTATATTCAATTTGCATTTTTATTATAATTACGAATAATTATTTAAAAAAGATTTTTTTCGTATTATTTATTAAAAAGAAAAAATATTATAATTAATATTATATTTGATTTTTATTCTTATAAAAATTATATTAATTAATTTAAAAAATATTTAATAATTATAAATAATTGAAAATTTTTAATATTTATAATATTATTATTATAATTTCGTATTATAATAATTAAATTAATATAATATTTCGTTTTTATATTTAAGATTTCGATTTTTATATTATAATTTTATAATCCGGAAATTATAAAATATAATTTGAAAATAATAATAATATTTTTTTTAATTAAAAAAAGAAATTCATATTAATAAAATTAATTTCGATAATAATAAAAATATTAAAAATAAAAATTTTTTATTTATTACGAAATTTAAATATTATAAATCAATTCCAATTTAAAAGAATTAAAATATAAATCCAATAATTTTTATTATTTCCTTTATTAATATAATATTAATACTTATAAAAATTATATAATAAATATAATTTTTTATTATTAATTAAAAAATATTATAATTAAATTCGAAATCTTTAAAATATTTATAATTATTTTTATTTTCTTTTAAATTCTAAAGAATAATATTATATTTTTACGTAAAATTTTAATTAATAAAATTTATTCTTATTATTATTTCTAATAATTAATTATTATTTTATAGATTTATCCTCGAATAAATTAATATTTATATTTTTGAAAAAAAAAAATTTGAAAATTTGAAATTAATTAATATTAAATTTTAAATATTTATTTTTTTATTTTATATATTATCAAAAAAATTTCTTTTATTAATATATATTTTATTTTATTTTTTATTTTATTATTCGTTTTTATAATTTTTATTATTGATATTATAATAATTATTTAATAAATTAATAATATTAATATTATTTCTTTGAATAATATAAAGCGATTAATTTTATTATTATAAAATTTTAATAATATTAAAAATAATATTAATATTAATTTACGAATTATATTTAAGTGTTTTTATATTATTAATTAAATAAAATCTCGTAAATATTATATATTTCCAATATATTTATTAAAATTAAAATTTTATAATTATTTAATTATTATTCTAATAATTTAATTATATTAATATTAATTAAATTTTAATAAGAAAATTTTTAAAAATTTATTCGATTATTATTTTAATAATAATAATTTCGATTTTATAAATCGTTTATAAAAGAATAATAATTTATAAAGAAATAATTATAAAAAAGATTAATATTTTATTTTATTATATTTATAATATTTGTAATAAAGAAATTTTTTAAATTAAAAATTATATATAATTATTATATTAATTTTTATTATATTCTATTGAATTATAAATTATAAATTATATATTTTATAAAAATTATTAGATTTTAAATTATAAAAGTTTTTATAATTATATTATTTAAAGTTATTATATTTATTATATTTACGATTAAAATTTTCTTTTTATTTATAATTACGAAAATTATTTCATTATTAAAATTAAAATTAATTTTAATTTTAATTCAAAGTAATTATAAATTTATTTATTTTTTGGATTATTATAATAATATTATTATTTATCGAATTTTTTGGTATTTTAAGAAAATATTAAAAAAAAAATTTATTTATAATTATAATAAAGTTTTTATATTAATTTTAAATTTAAAAGAAAATAATAATCGAAGTTTTTATAATCGTAAAATAATAAACTAAAGAATAAATTATATTTTTTATATTTTTCGAAGTAAAATATTAAATATTATCGATAAATAATTTAAATAAAATAAACAGAAAAAAGTAATTATATTAATTAAATATTATTCGTTAAATTATAATATTTAAATATTCTTTTTTAATTTTTATATATTTTGGATTAATAATTTCAATATAATTTTTTTTCCTCTTATATATATAAATATCAAAAATTATTCTTTTCATTTTCTCGTAATTATAAATAATAAAATCTTTTAAATTATAATTAATTTTCTTAAAAAAAAAATTAATATTAAAAGAAAAACTTTTTATAAATTTATTATTTTCTTTTTAATTAAATTTCTAAAAATCTAATTAAATATTTCTATATAAATTTTATTTAATAAATATTTATTTAAAGTTTATATAAGAATTTAAAATTAAATTTAAAATTCTTTTAATTTTATTCTTTGAAATTTTCTTTAAAAATAATATAAAACTTTATTTTATCATAAAATATAATATAATAATTTGATATAAAATAAATTCAATTATAATAAAAAGAAAAAACGTAATATAATATTTGATTTTTTTTTTCGTAATAATAAAATTTTTAAAATCCTTATAAATATTATTTTATTATTTTAGAAAAGTTATAATATTTTCTTTATTAAAATATGGAATTTAAAAAGTCCTAAGAAAAAGTAATTATATATTAAGAACAAAAATATATTATATAATCGAAATTATAAGATATTTATTTCTATTATTATATAAAGAAATAATACTTTGAAATAAATTTATTTCGAAAGAATTTTTTTAATTATTTAAAGAATTATTTAAAGAATATTAATTAATATTATAATAAAAGAATAATCGTTTAAAAATATTAAATTATATCGAAAGTAATTCGTAAAAACTAATTTATAAATTAATAATTATTTTAATAATTCGAGAGAAATTTATTTCTTTAAATAAATATTATTAAATATAATTTTAAATAAAAATAATTATTTAATCCAATAATTTTATATATTTATAAAAAGAAAAAATATTTCCTTTTATTATATTTTATTTTCTTTATATATATATTTTATATAATTTTAAATAAATTATTTAATTCTTAAAAATATAAATCGAAATATATTATATATTAATATTTATATAAATCGAATTGAGATTTTAAATATATAAATTACAAAATATTATATTTTTCTAACCCTTATAAATCTTATCCTAATATTATCGAATGACTCCCATGCCTTAGTACCTTTTTACTCTCTGTAATTTCTATGCCCAATCAAAATATTTATTCCCTTTGAACCAATTTAATAATCAGCCTAAGATACCCACCAAGAATATTTAGAACCACAAAATAGCCAACGATCCCAACGGCCACACAAATCCAAGCTGGTATAAGCGCTCCACGAATAATATCTTTAACAAACCAAACTGGGTTATAGTAGATATTCACATAAGGATTATTTCTATACCAGTACAAAATATACTAATCGATTGGCATGCAAATCTCCGGAAGTACAAATCGACGTAGTATAAAAATAGGGAGCTCAAAGATCACATATCGTAGGATTCGATGTAACAACCAATCGTATTTCGGAAAGTGATTCTTGGTGTAGGTGAACTCTTTGTTATACGGGTTGATAAGATGAACATAATCGCTGATGTAGTGGAAAGATTGTCCTAGGAGAGGTGCATTCGCTATGATTGTCCCTGACTTGAATCTTTGAAGAATCTTTCTGAGGTTAAGTCCCAGGAGTACTGTGCACAGGAATAGGACAGCGAAGACGATGAATAAGGATCGAAAAGAAGCAGATTTGGGGAAAACGTTCATGCTGTAAAGGGACTAGCACTTGTGTATTAGTTTACAAGGAGCTGTGACGGGGTATGAAACATACTGAAGTAGCTGTTAGTGGTAGGTATACAGTTTCAAGGTACGCCAGTGTCTTCATACGTTCCCCCTGTTGCAAAGCTATCCGAGCTTCCAGAATTCACGTAACTCCATGCATCTGTCCTGTGATTAGTAAATTATCAATAGCACGGAATTAGAGTGACTCTACTGCATTGCGCTAAGAGAATAATTAGCTTTCAGTTCTCCAGCGATCTTCAACGAGATGGGGATGTCTTACGATCTCCTGGACTTGAACTCTCAATGAAATTATTTGCATTTGTAGATCTTCCAGGGCAAAAATCTCTTCTTTCAATTGTTGCGTCCAATACTCTATCCCAGACTTCTCAGACGGATGAGCATCGCGACAGAGCTTGTCCAGATGACTTTCCATCCTTCCCTGTTTGAATCCGAGCGTTGAAGCGATTGACTCGGTCTATTCATCGCATGTCTTGACCGCCCAGCGGTATGAAGTTGATTTGGCAAACTGGTCATCATCAAAGATGCTCTCTGAATCGCAATCTTTGACCATTTTCTTCAGATCCTCATAAATGGACGCCCCGTTTATTCTTTACGTACATATGGTTGAAGTTATGCCACGGACGTATTGGGCAATTGGTGTCAGGTACTGCCTAGCTCGTTGATCGGAGACAAATTCCGTTGCACAATTGAAGACGAGCACTGCCCAGAGAGCTTGGGGGGTTTGCGATAGACAAACCCCCTCTTCACGTGATTTGGACTCTTCAGGAGCACATAGCGTAAGCAATACTGAAGACGAAGCTTTATCGAGAAACATATCTCCGGACTTAGCTGGATCTCTGTGGTGATGAAACGGGAATATGCGGACGTGGTCAATTTGACTTTCTGTATTTTTCCATGCTTCGGTAGTACTCAGAGTTAGATAACTTATGTGCCAGGAAAGGGTGACCCTCTTATAGCATTTTTGTCGAGACTAGAGCGTCTGTAAGCACATTTTTTATTCTTGATGGGCTCAAATAAATGATCGTGGATATTGACTCACAGAATCTATCTCTGGAGGAGATGTCTCTTGCCAGTGGTACGGAAATTTGAGTCCGCATCGCATGCTCAGATGCTTCTCGATGAAAGATCGAATAAAGCCGTAATCTTCGTCTTGTAGACGGAGGCAGAAGAGGTACAAAATTAGAAGCGTTAGTCGTTCAAGATAAGAGATGCGGTCCTTGACATATCTTTACCATGGGAATCAGTAATCAAGAAAGAAGCTTGGAACTGACATAATTCACAGTGGTGTGGTTAGTACTTACACAATTCGCCCTTGAGCAAGGTTTAAGGTATTTATACTGTCTGTACTCGAGGACCTATCTTCCATTTAGCGTCTCGACTTATCTTCTGTAAAGTGACTAACGGTCTGGCCCCTTTATCAGAGTTTCTCTTAAGATGTATAAGCATTAAGTACTGAAGCTTATGATAGGGATCGTCTCCCACCTTAGTAAAAAATAGATAATTGCCGATATCGCCAGCCTCTTGTATCGAAGAAGTTGCGGTGTTAGCAGCGTTGCTAAATATCTCTTCTACTGTTGAATGGGCGATCAAAGAGGCCGGAGTGCAACTATTCAAGCCCCAAGACATGTGCACAACTTTGAGGATGGCTTTCAGTGGACCTTTGAAGAGTTTTTCGTCCCAGTTGTGAAGGAACTTGGATGTAATCAGATCACCGAGAATTTCCTCAAGAATACCCCTAAAAGTTGTGCTGGAAAGACCATATTGCAATTCGAACTCGAACCGCTCTGGAGGGGGATTTTCTTCGTTGCCTTGCGACATTTGACGGTCGTATGCCACTATAGCAGCTATCGTAGCCAACTTATGGATGGAGATCCTTTCTTCCTGAGCTTGCGACGTCTGCTCTTCAACAGTCGGGCAAACACCCGAGTCTTGAGAGACTTTTACTACTTCCCTGGCTTGCGGGCCCTGCTCTCGCTGCGTCTTGTCGAGTCCTGGTTGTTGATAACAAGGCTCCGATATTTGTAACCGCCAATTACTTATCTCATCATACTCAAGAAGAGGCGATGCCGGCAGTGAAGTATTCTTCGAAGAACCACTTTGTGCTTCAAATTCAAAAAGCCGTTAGCTTCTAGAGTATCACATGGATGACAAGAGTCAGATTATTCATACTACTTACACGTTATGTCGGCTGCATCAGGCGCGCATGGCACGAGGCTACACTCCGAATGTCCTCTTTTTCCGGTCAGACAGTGCCGGGAATCTGTCTTGCCGTTACCTACAACCTGCAGGATACGTATATCGCTCCAAAATGCTGTTTGCTTCAATTGTTTAGTCGGATGGAGGTTGTTGTGTTCGAGGGGGAAGCGAGAAATATCTGCGGCTGAGTTGTGGTGGCGGTGCGGTGCCACGCAATCATATTCAAACGAGAACGCCTTGCAGAAAGCCTTGGCTTGTCACAGCCGATAACTTGCGAGGCTGAGGAAGCTGGACCTACGAGTAGCAGATGTCACAAAGCCGCTGCTTTCTACACACGAATCTTGATCAGAGTTGAGATCTTAGGGTTTCCGGCCACCTGAGGTCCCGGTGATATGAGTTTTCTTGCATGGTCGTCGAGTACTTGGTCTGTTAGTAGGGAGCGGTGGTGATTGAAACGATGTTGAAGGATGAGAGGGTCTCAGCAGCTTGATTGAATGGGCTCGTAAAAGGTCGTTAATTAAATCCATATGGCAGGAAGATACAGGTGTTGAACCTGTTTGTCTTCTCCGCAGAAATGCCTCCAAGCGAGAGCCGATGTGTTTGCTTGCATTCGATCCAGAACCAATGTTCTATGACACGTGGGACTTTGGAGAGTAGGTCGTCGAGCTTTTAATGATGAGATCAGGAGTGTTTTCGACAACTGTTGGACCAAGAATTTGATGATTCGAATGATTGATTGTTTGAAGTAGTTAATGCTACTCATAAAGTGCTCTCAGCACCTGGGACAATGAAAGCATAAGAATAACTCCTGGTAAAAGAGCAGCCGCCCCGCCTATGCAATATAAAGACTCTCCCCCCTTTGCGCAGACTCCAGCAAAGTCTCCCAGATTTGCAAATCTCCCAGTCCACGATCCGACTTAGCACTTGGAGTTGAGTAGCCCTTCAGAATAGCCTCTGCAAAGGCCACGACATCCCGCCTGACGAAAGATCCTCCTTTGAGCAACTTCTCCTCCGGTTTATATTCCCCGTCCCCGTGATCCATTGTCTTTGATTTGACAACAACTCGGCCGGGATTGACAACAACGGCACCTTCGGCGGTGTAAATCGCAATCTCGAGCTCATTCTGGAAGTCCGACCCGAGAGAAATGGTGAATGTCCCAGAACCTCCACTGTTCAGTTTCATTATGGCATGCACGGTATCTTGTGGGGGGAGCTCCTGGCGGAGAAGGGACGTAAAAGCGGTGACATTCGTGACCCGCTCCTGGTAGGCGGAGAGGAGATAGCGGAGGATGGCGATCAGACGTAGTGCGAATCTGGTAAGGAGCTCATATCTATACAGCATCAGTAATTGTCCGGATATGATGGGACTTTCAAAAGGTACCCACCCTTCTGACGCAACCGGCATCTGAATACCGTAGAATCTCAAGCAAAAAGATGTGATTGGGCCTCCTAGTAGAAACAGCTGTTCGAAAGCATAATGCGCGGTGTCGAAGTACATGAGGTTCTCGGACACGTTCCAGATCCTTGGTTGTGTTGCCCATTGCCGCGTATTGTACCATTGTTCCAGCTCCCTCTGGGACTTTGAACTCTGCGCAACCGGTTTCTCGCTCAGAACGTGTTTTCCTGCCTCTAGTGCCTTCTTGATGATACTCGACTGGACCGATGGATGCATCAGAACCACCACTGCCTGTATATCGTCGCGTGCGAGGAGGACATCGAGGTTGCGAGAGGGTTCTTCGTCCCAGTAGGCCCTTGGCGCGTAAACCTTCGACGATGCTGCTAGTTTGGTAGCAGATGCCTTGGAGCGCGAATAGACGGCATCCAGATAGAAGTCGCCGCGTGCAAACTCGATCGCGGGAAGATAATCTGCAGAATGTCCCATCAGCTGCTGCACTTTCAAAAGGATGGATTGATGATTTACGTCTGTGAGCACAGCGGCCTGCGCCGATGATTGCAATAACCAGCGGCTTGCCCTTGTCCTTGCCTTCGTTGGACTTTTGGTTGGAGAGACCTAGGGCGCTCGTAGACTTCGCGATCGACTCAGTGTCCGTATCGGATTCCTTTCTGATCTCCTTGCCCTTGTTGGAACTCGTAGATTGTTTGATCGACTCGGTGTCAGACTCCAATCTGACCTCCTTGCCTTTGTTGGACTTTGTAGAGTCTGCGACTGACTCCGCGTCGAAATACTCCGTCATCGCCATTTCGAGGGTGTACTGATACAATGTGTATGAGTATGGTTATCTCTCCTCCTCTGTGGGATTTGGTGGTATTGTGTTCGCTCCATGTTGACGTTCGTGATTGCTTTGGCTCTGGGTGGTGGTTGTTGAAGAAGCTGGAAGTCGCGACCGAGTTGTCGTCGTCGCGCTTGCCCCACTTTTTCGCTCAACCTCCCACTTGCACCAGCCACAGTAACCTTACCGTTATCCCAGCATCGGAGGGTCTATACAAAGAACTTGGGGTTCTATTCCAGCTGCATTCGATGGAAGGATATGATCTACTTGATTCTGAGGAATGACCCTGATTTTATGATACTTTGCTATGTCGGTTTTTCGAATACCGCGAGCCCCTCCTCTTCACCGGAGCTGCAACACTACGACCCAATGATGATCAATACCCGGCTATTGAGAAGCAGTAATTCACAACTGTCCTCAGACTTTCTCAATTGAATTCGGTGTAATTGGTTGCAAATCGTCCAACCACAAAGCATTACGGCTGCTGCATCGGTGACCGATTGGGGAAGCCACGTTCAAAAATTTCCTTCCAGCTCCTCATTACGTTCCTCTTCAGTCGTGCTCTAGTCATACATCTTGCTGCTTGGGTACTTTACACTTGGTCATTTTTCCTACTTGGGCTTTACTGACTCTCGGTCTGATTTCACCGAATCTTTGCTCGTAGCACAAGGCACGAGGCTGAGGGCCGTCCAATGTCACAACCATCATTCTATGTCCTCTCCGAAGGGCAAAGCAAGGACAACTACACTCATGATACTTCTCGAGCAGATTCTCATCACCACGATCTTGCTACTTTCTGTGAAGACGTCAATAACGTAAGGCCCAACTTTGTCATCGTAGTCATTCCGTCTAACGATATCGATGGCTAGGCTGCCAAGTTTGCAGAAATGTGCGCCCTCTCCCCACTCACCCCGGCACCCGCCAGTCGCCTGAGCCGGGTGAGCGGTGAGCGGCGCTGCTCTAAGGACGGAGGCACGTGTGTACGGTACGCTAGTTAATTGGCTAGAACTCCAACTGTTCGAGCTAGCCTTAAACTGAAACGAGCTTTCGGGTGGTACTTCGTGGCTTATTGAGGTATCGCCCATCTCCTCGGTAAAAGCAGCGTGCTCGGGTGAGCCTCGCGAGATGCGTTTACACAATTTTGTCACATTATAGTGCCAAGATTGCAAAATTGTGCGCATTTCCAAACCGTGGACGATCACGGTACGAAACAGTCCACGTCTGCCTGATACGGTGGGAATATGATGGGCTTGGAGTACGGCAGGAGCTCAACACACTAGATGCTGTGCTACAAGACTACGGATTCCAAACAAACATCTTCCTCATCCCGGAACAAAACTCACAATGGAATTTGACGCGAAGGACTCTCGATTTCATACAAGATTGTGATAACGAGAAGAACTTGTTCATTCTTTATTATGCTGGACATGGGAGAATGAACAGCTCTCGACAATCCGAATGGTGCTCAAGGCAAGACTCCAACTCCCCTTTCGTCGACTGGTCCGCGATACAGGGACTATTTGGAACAGCAAAGTCAGATGTGCTCATTCTGCTGGATACTTGTGCTGCCGCGAGCTCTGCCACGAGCTCTGTCACGACATCCCAGTATGCTGTAATGGAGACCATTGCTGCATGTGGGTTTGAGAGAAAAGCGGCGCCGCCTGGGGAGGATTCGATGACAAATGCTCTCGTTGATGTCCTTCGAGACTGGATCAACAAAACATCCTTTTCCGCCGCATCCTTACACACCGAAGTCCTCTTTCGATTAAAGCTCAAAGGGAAAAGGAAGGATCGCAATGGAGTGCTGCTAGAATGGTGTGTTACGCCTATCCACTGGATAAACGCGAAGGACTCCATGGCATCAGCGATAGAAATTTGCCGACTCAATGTATTGCCACTGCCATCGACGACGCAGCTAGACCCTCTAAACGACGATGACGCTTCCACCTTCGTTGATGCGATGGATGTAGATTCTGACAACACGAGCGCGGCCTCAATAGCATTATCCTCAGTCTCGTCTGCAAGAACTTACAAGGTACCTCGTGTCTTGATCAGCCTTCAATTGGAAGAAGACCAATCCTTGGATGCTGAACAATGTACGAAGTGGCTGGATAAATTTCCTCTGCTGGCGAAATGGGTGAAGGTTGAAGCAGTCTTCGTGTCAGTTGCTGATCACGTGTAGTGGTGCCGCGCTCTCTCTTTCTATATGTAGTATAGCTCAAGGGTAATCTCATAGACCTTTATATCCTCATTCTCGCTCCTTAGCTAGATCTAGAGACTTAACAATCAATTCTTTACACACAAACTGATGCTCTACACTAACGTCCATTCCTATGTGCCGAAAAACCCAGCGCATCGGAACGACTCCATGGTTTGGGGGTTTTAAATCTCCACTATGTAAATATATAAAGTTATGATCAGTTTATTATTATTATTTAGCTATTTCTCTATAATGGCTCGACTTGCAGTCAGAAAAATACTGCAGTTTGATTATATTATCGATCGTCTTATTAAGAGCGTTAGAAGTTATTATAATTATTATTTTTACTTTATTATAATTATCGACTTATCCCCGGAATTCGGGGCCGTGGAATAGAGTTTCTATTAAGCTCAAATATAGATCCCAAGGTTTGAAGACATAGAGTACAAGGAAACCTATTTACTAGATTTATCCGGACAAAAGTAAGAAATATAATCAAAACTATTTATAATAATATTATTCGAAGATTTTAAAATTAACGATATTAAAAAGATATCATTATATGAATTTATTACGTAGTTATTATATATCAAAAATAATTTAAAGAGATAATAAAATAAGAGTATTTTAAGGTCGATATAAAATTATTTATTTTATTTCCTTGAAATTCCCTATAATTTATATATTTTAATAATTTTTAAGTAATATTTTTAGGCTTTTTATTTTACGAGACGCCAAATTCGATTAAAATGACCGGGAAACCTACTTATTAACAATATTTTTATATAGTGGATAAGGGGTTTGGAACCCAGAATACTAACGATAATCGTTATAAAGAGAATATCGTTATTTCATAGTCAAATCGGTCGGGACTCGCGGTATTTAACGATATACCCCGAGTATCATTAGTGTAACGGTCGGCTCGGCCAATTAATTGTAAGGTTGATTGTATGTGATAAGGACTAAGTGATTCCACGGAAGAGTAACGTTTAAACCTTTGTTATTAGTATGGTATTAAGATACTGTATTTGAGTTGAGCACGAAGCTTTTATTTAAGGGCATTTTGTTTACTTATATAGAACTTTCCTACTTATTGGAGTCCAGGAGGGTGGAGTCTTTGACCGTTTTAGGACTCCATCGTTCGGGACTCCACCACGTGACCACTCAAGTCCCGTGCTCCCTATGACCTTAGGGTCTACTGTAGGCGAGCTTACTCGCTTACTGAGCCTATGGTCCACTAAGTCATGTGAGTCGTAACACTATCCCTTTTCTAGTTAGCGTAGTCTCGACGCTTAAATCAAGGTAAGGAAATATCGTCTTTAAGCTATATCCTTTCTTCCTTCTCATCATTCCCCGTTATGTCGCCTATCGCACATAGGAAAAGAAAAGAGAGGCTGGCGCTCGCTTTGCGTATCGAAGGGTTAAAGCGCTTTGCTAAGACGTGTTCCCATTGTAAGAACTACGCCCGCCGGTGCTTTCTCGATAAGTCCATATTACCGCGTTACTTCGAGTATATTCGTTCCAAACGATCGTGCGACTTTACGGATTATTTGGAAGTGGTAGTCCGCAGGCCCGTCTATCGTTTCTTTTGTGGTCCTCGACCCAAAAAAGCCCCGGTAATTGCTCTTAAATCTCTCTTAAATCTTGTGCCGAATCCCTTTACTTTTTGGTTGCTTGCCTTCGAATTGGACGTTTCCGAACTCGAAATAGCCGACCTCTTTCTTTAAGCAGACCCAAGTTTTAATAGTGGAACGCTTTAAGCTTCTCATGGCAATTGAAGTTCCGTTTAAATTCTTATATGTTTTCCGAGTATAAATATCCTTACTATTTAATTAAATATTTGATTTGATTTTTAACGTATTAGCAATCCAAAATATCCTCTACGTCGTATTCGTTACTCGAATTAACTAATTCGATCTCAACTTTTAGAGCTCGCAATACTCTTAATAGTATTAATTCGAGGAAAAATATATGAAATACCGAGTATATATTTATATTATTAGGTAAAGTAAACTCGTAATTAATTAGATTTTTGACTTTTTTGATTTTATATAATTCGATTTTCTTATGATTTAATTTATCGTTTAATCGTTTTATTTTAATATTTCGATAGATTAAATAAACTTTATCCCTTTCTTTAAACGTAAATTCTATACTACGATGTTTGTTATAGTATAATGCCGATTTAATAGTTACAAACTATATGTTTTTTATAAGTTTTTCGCGTAAGGATTTCAATTTGTCGATTTGAATCCTAGTATTTTGTGCTTTCGATTTTACCGAGTGCAATATTTGGTATACTTTTAATTTATACTCGTAGTTAGCGTAGAAAAGCGAGACTTTCGTACTTTCTATTACTACGCTATTGTACGCGAATTGTACCAATAGTAAAAATTCCATTTAATTATTTTATTGGTAATTAACGTAATAACGGAAGTATATTTCCATAACTTAATTCAATCGTTTTATTTATCCATTTATCTGCGGGTAGAAAGCTATTAAAAACTTTTATTTGATTCTTAGTAGTGCGATTAAAGTGATCTAGAATTTCGAAGTAAAGAGCTTATCTTTATTTGAGATAATCTCATTTAATACCCCATAGTTAATTACTACGATTCGTAAGAATATATAGGCCAAATCCTCTGCCGTATATATCTTAAAATATAAAATTATATATATATATTTCGTGAGTTTATCCGTAATCACAAAAATAGCGTCGTATTCGACGTTCGATATTAATTCTTTCGAGGGTAATAATTTGATTACGAAGTTTTAAGCAATAGACTTCTAAGCACTTAAAAGTGTATTCGGTAATCGCATATTACTATAAGGAGTATACTTCGCGGTTTTATTCCGAATGCATGTATCGCATCTCTTAATAACTTCGGTAGCTTTCCCTTTGAATCCCGGAATATAGAAGTCTTTAGAGATCCGTTCTATAGTCTTCGTAATTCTTTAGTATTTATAAGCTAAGAGTTTATACTGCGTTTTAATGAACTCTAATCGGAAATCCTTAGGAATATAAAGCTTCCTTTGAAACCGTAAAATCCCAAATTTATTTGTGAAAAGCTTTATTGATTATTATAAAGCCATTTTTACAATAGAGTTTTTACCGTAGTTTTCTTTAAAACTATCGATAAACGTCATATCGATTAACCTCGAAATAATAATAATTATTACCCTATTAAATATTAAGCCGCTTTCGACCTTTTTGAGTATTGCGTATAAAAATGGTTTAACGTTACTTTAATACTCCGATTTCCGATTAAAAATATCCGCTTTACCGTTTTCCGATCTTTTGATATATGAAATTTTGAAGTTATACGTAATTAACGTTTCAATTTATCGTATTTATCTCCGATTAAATTCTTTCGTTGTAATGAAAAATACTAAGTTTTTATAATTAATATATACTTATATTTAATATTTCGATCCCTTCAAATAAACTCTTTATATTCGAAACGCTTTTATAATCGCAAGTAATTCTTTATTATAAATCTCATAATTTAATTTTACTAGTAACATTTTGCGAGAATAATACGCGATTAGTTACTATTTGCTTTGCTCGCTAAACTAATTAAGCATTATACTAATTGCGAAATCCGATGTATTCGTTTCGATAATAATATATTTATTTAAATCGAACGTAAGAAAGAATGATACTTCCGTAAAGCGTTACTTGAATTAATCAAAGGCTTATTAAGCTTTATTTGTCCACTCAAACGTTTAATCCTTCTTTATTAATTCCATTAAAAGGGTTATTACCACAAAGTACTTTTATACGAAACGACGATAAAAGTTCGCAAACTCTAAAAAAGACTATATATCTTTAACCGTCTTAAATACTTACTAACTAAGCACTATCGATACCTTCGTAAAGTCTATCGATAAGCCTCCGATTAAAACTACGTAACCTAAGAAATCCGTTTTCTTTATATAAAATTCGTATTTTTTCGATTTATAAACTAAATTCGTATCCCTTAAAGTAATTAATACTACTTTAATATCGTTAATATATTTAGCGAGCGTTTTAAAGTATATTAAAATATCGTCTAAATAATAAATAACCGTAATATCTAAGAATAATCGTAAAACCATGTTCATTATACGCATATATATAATAAGCGCGTTAATTAACTTAAAAGGCATAACTAAATATTCGTAATATTCGTGCCTCGTTTTAAACGCTATCTTCTATTCTTCTCCTTCTTTCATTCGAACTAAATTATAAGCCCTACGTAAATCCAACTTACTAAAGATCTTAGCTCTTTAAAGTCTATCGCGTAACTCGTTTACTAGCGGTAATAAGTATCGATTTTTAATAGTAATTTCGTTGATTTTTCGGTAGTCGATATATAATCGTTTCGTCTTATCTTTCTTTAGTACGAACAATACTAGGCTTCCCGCTAACGAAGTCGATAATCGTATGAATCCCTTTACTAAATTTTCGTCGATATATTCTTTAAGCGTTCTCAAGTCGTTTATCGATATCTAATAAATAAGTGAATATAGTAGTTCTTTTCCGTTTTATAAAAGTATTTCGTAGTCTTATTACTTATGTTTAAAGAGTACTTCGATCTTTTTCTCGTCTCTAAAGAAGTTCAAAAACTCGTAGTATTCTATTAGTATTTACTTCAATAGTAGATCCTAAGTATAATATTCTAATTCTCTTAAAGAAATAGCGCAAACTTCTCTTTAGTTATTCGTTCCCGTCTCGATAAACGAAATTCTACAAGTCTAGTATTTATTAAATGTAAATGTTTCTTTAATCCAATTAATCGTTAAATTGTATTATTTAATCTATAGCATTCCGAGTATAAATAAATAACTAATATTAATTACGTCGAAATTTATCTTTTCGGTATATTCTTATCGTATAATCATAATTTGCGGTATTATTTCCACGTCGACTTATCCGGAGCCCAAGGGGCTTCTATCGACCGTAATAATAGGATATAATCGTACTTTAATTATCGTAGCCTATTTATTATCTAATATTAATTGTTTTAACGCGTAATTGCTTATTGCCCTCGAATCGATTATTACTTTGATCTTATGTACACTTATTTGTACTACATAGAATAATTATCCGGCATCTCTTCTAATAATATATATTTCTTGGTACTATTGCTTATTGAGTACATTTTCCCACCGGCGGTTTAATCCGTTAACGTAAATAAATTGGAATACACGTCCTACACTAAATAATGGCTATATTGTTCGTTCGAAGGTTTCTTTATAATATATAGAGTTATCTTTGGTATTTTATTATATCCTTCGGCTCGCGCTTTCCGCGAATACTTCGTAGTATCGTCCTACGATTAATTCGTGATTAAATATAAAGAAAGCATTATTTAGTATAAGCAATTATTGTATATAATAATTAGTGCCGTTGCGCTATCTTTATCCAATCCGTTAATAATTTTAATACACGACTTCGTATATTTAGTCGTATTTTAGTCCTTTTGTATCCGATTGAAACTCAACGTACCGAGCCCCCTCGTCCAAGTTCTGCCATTCCCGGGTGCAAGCCGCGACATTATCTTCCCTTTAGTAGACGTACTATTCCTACTCAACTCGCGGGTAGTATTCTAACCAAAAGCTTAATACTATAAGAGACTTTAATAGTCCCTAATCGTCGTACTTTAATAGTTCTTCGTCCTTTAACTCGGAGTCTTCTACGAATAGCTAATATCGATTAATTAAAGTTCGGATTCTATCGAATTATTTTATTAAATTATTTACGTTATTATTTATCTCGTCGATCTTTTACTATTAGTTATCCTTTAAGAGTCTCTCTCTTACCGCTCGTTTGGCGAGGTTTACTATTTGCTCCCCTTAAAACTTCTAAAAGTCTTTTTCGGGAATTAGTCGGAATATCCCTAGGTCGTCTTCCAATTCCGGCTAAATAGCTTGTAAATCGTTTTACTACTCGTCCAACTTTTCCCCGTTGTACAATACTCTCCTCGTGATTACATATACTTAGTAGGGTTTATTGTAACTTTTACGTCCGATAGCGTTAATTTATTTCTTCGTACGTCCGTTCTATAGTTTGATTTTCTTATGCGAGTTAATTATATATCCCGAAAAACTACATTCGAAATATAGTTTTTTTTCGCGACGTCGATTCATTTCGTCCTTAAAAAGTTGCTTCTTTTTTCTTTTGAAGATAACGTCGATTTCTATTAATAAGTTATAGTAATTTTAAAAGTTTAAACTCTTTTTATTCTTATTACTTCCTCCTTTAAATTTACTAGAGTAATACTTTCTCTTTTTAAGCGCCCGTTCGTACAATTTATTATCGAAGTAAATAGTATCGTCTATTATAATTTATATCGAATCGTATTTATTACAGCGTATCAATTCGTTTTTTACCGCGTTTTTTAACCCTTTATAAAATTGAACTATAAAAGCGTTCTCCCTCCAACTCGTAATTCTACCTATGTACTACTGAAACTCCGCTGCGTAAACTAATACCGCTCCGATTTAACGCAAATTGAACAATTTGCGCTCTACGATTTTCTCTTTATCCACGTTCTTAAACACTTTAGTAATCTTCTCTTTAAATCCCTTAAACGTACAGAAGATCTCTTTAATCAAAAAGTCCCATTTCGCCGTCTATACTTCGTAATCGAAGTAATCCTATTAGCTCGTCTCGATCCAATCGAAGGCCGCTCCAATTAAATATTTTATACACTAAAAAACTTATTCGTTTTCCGTTCGAAATATATTCTCATTAAACTTAATATAAAGTGCACATTACATTAAATATACTCGTAGCCTACTTTTCGTACTATCGAAAGTATCGAATTCGCGACTTTTGATTTTCTTCGATACTTCTATAATAAATTCTAATAAAATAAACTTTAAAGTGTTTCTAAATAACGCTAAAACGGTAAATATAGTAGAATACTTAATTAATATTACAAGAGATAGTGCTCAAAGTGTAACGGTCGATTCGATTAACTAACTATAAAGTTGATTATATATAATAAAAATTAAATAATTCCACGGAAAAATAACGTTTAAATTTTTATTATTAATATAGTATTAAAATACTGTATTTGAGTTAAGCACGAAGCTCCTATCTAAGGGCATCCTGTTTACTTATATAGAACCTTCCTACTTACTGGAGTCTAAGAGGGTAGAGTCCTTGACCGTTCCAAGACTCCATCGTTCGGGACTCCACCACGTGACCACTCAAGTCCCGTGCTCCCCATGACCCTAGGGTCTACTGTAGGCGAGCTTACTCGCTTACTGAGCCTATGGTCCACTAGGTCATGTGAGTCGTAACAATTAGATAGAGGATCGTTATAAACAGTTTTGACTGTATACAAAATGCCAAGCATCTTAATAAGCGAGGAAGGATTTATTGTCCTTACCTGATATTGTATTTGCAGCCACGCTAGTCGTATTTTATTACGGATTTTATAGATGTCACGCGCGCGAAAGTGTGGCGTTCTTCTAAGAGTTTTCACAGGCGTTGGTTATAGCCACAGGCGGTTCTGGCTACAACCACAGGCCTGTGGCTATAGCCGAGCACCTGTGTCTGTAACCGGAATCAAGTTAATCCACACGCCGTGAGTGGTCGAGTTATAGCCTTGACATTTGAAGATATACTTTTCGAAGCCGGGAGGGAAATAAAGCTCGGAATCCGAGAATAGCAATAAGAACGAGTAATCAAAGTATCTGGATCTAATATTACTCAGCTAGTTAGCTAGACAGGTCCTTGGTTACAGCCACAGGCCTGTGGTTGTAGCCAGAAGCACCTGTGGCTGTAACCGCCGCCGTTTCCACAAGCAGCCACGTGTCTAGTTCTGCACGTAGTTACCACTCAAAAGCAGAATACCTAACAGGAACAGTCCAGGAATTAGATAATATGAAATACTATGTATCCATCCGAATGCGCTTCTTCGTATAGTGCCTCGTCCAATTCGCCTGCATCTAAGTCCTTATGCATTCTGACGGCAACATAGTTTAGAAATGAGGTGATATTTGGAAAATAAGCCGCCATGTCCTCATAACGTCCAAACAGAGTTCTGTTTACGATTCCATTGCAGTATGGATCGTCTTTCCGGCGAAGACCCTGCGCTGACTCCTTCTCGTGCTTACTTAACCAATCTTTAAATCTTCTTGAGACTTCATTATCTACTGGAGATAATGAATTTAGACCTAGCATATGAGCGGCTTCCACAACATCAAGCACTGATATGTACGGTGTTTCGATGTCTTCTGCTACTTGATTTTCCGAATGGCCTTGAGAATCGTTAACTTCAGCCGTAGGGGAAGATTGTTGTGATGAGTTTAACTCCACTTTGTCATCTGTCAAAGCGAGGTCATGCCAGTAATCTCTGAGATAAAAATAGCCAATACGCCGAAATTGTCCCTGTTTCAAATGAGTTGGCATGAGTACTAAACCTTCGAGGTGTAAACCGGTTTCGCGCTGGGTCAAAACTGCTTCTGAAGGCATCAAGTATGCAGCAAAAGTCTGAAGCGAGTCGCTTGTAGCTCGGTCGTCTAAGATAACGTTGATTTCTATTGTTGAAACAGGGAAAATGTTGGCCATTTCAAGGTCAGAGTTGCTTTCGTCATCGTCTGCTTCTTCCGTGCTGGGAGACTGAGGTTTGAAACCCGCTGCTCTGATATACCATCGTCGTCCAATTCTTCCCCTCTGCAACATCGAGCGAATAAGCGGAGCTTTCAGTCTAATGTAGCCGTCTTTAACCATGCCATATGGATTTGCAAGCGATGATAGTGAAAGTTGGGCGTCAAGCAATTCTACTAGGCCATCAAAAAAAGGAGCGTCAAAATTTGTTGAGACACTTCCATCAATCGATGCCCATGACCAGGATGGCGCAGTGTAAGATGGTTTTCTCCATGGACTACCATCATCACAATGCCAGAGGAGTCCTCTACGCAGCCGATAGGACCAAAGTCCAGCCAAGTAGTCCACACCTTGCCAGGTTCTATGAAGATCTGCTGCCAAACCAGCAACGGCGACTAGCTTGTCTGAGATATGTGACAGTTTTAAGCCGGAATAACGGGAGATTATGGAACTCCAATATTTCCAAGGCGATATCAGAGATTCTTTATGAATCTGCTGCCGCTCTTTGCGCAAACCGAACATATCCAAACCTGGCATAATGTCCGAAACTGGTATTCCTTCAGGATAGACCTCACTCGCTTTAAGCTCGAGGCATTCCCAATAAAGTTCTCTCTTTCCAAATATCAGCGAGCGAGAAGAGAGAAGTCGTTCCTGAAAAACCCATGCTCTTGTGAAGAGAACTAAGCTTCTGCCCTGTCCTGTTTCTTCCTCTTCAAGGTTGTATGTTGACAATGCATACCTAGATTGATGGCCATCGTCATATTCAATGTAGCAAGGCACCATAGTAATAGGATTTCTCGGATTAAAGAGTCCACCAGTCGCATCTATTGCTGCAGCGGCTGCGATTGTCAAATAGGAATTTCGATAGACCAGATGCATCCTCCCTGACTCTTTGACCCAATCCAAGCTTGAATCTTGAACGATACACAGAGAGTCGATCCAGAGAAAACGCAGTCCGAGTTTGCGCGTGACTTCTATAGCTTCTTGAAAGGTCTTTGGCAGGTTATCGAGTGCTATTCGCTCTTTAAATACAGAGTAGTTGCTGACAAGTAGCCGCGTTGGCGTGTTATTGCCCCAGCAATGGCTTAGGGTCGTATATTTCAAAGTTGGAATATCAAGCTCGGATGTCTCTCGCAATTTGATCGTAGGCATTTCGGCAACGCCAACATCGAGTAATCGAGTCGGCCATTCATCCCTTGGCACGATTTGTGGTTCGCAATGTAGATGATCTTGTGAGCAGTGCTGAGTCCATTGTAATGCTTGTTTCCAACTTCCTTCACTTTGCGTATTAGGAGAATCTGGAAACCGTTTGGATTTGTCTGAGATTGTAATCAGATGAATTCTTGTACATAGGAAAGAATATTCTCAAGACTTACCAGGACGATCTGCGAAGAGGAAGGAAACTTCTGCAACCATATCTCTATGAGATCCTTCTGTATGTCGCAGACATAGTGAAAGACCCATGCTATATCGGAAGAGCTGGGCTTCGAGTTCTCTCCGTGGAGCAGGATTTCCCTCAACGTTCTCTTTTGAATCCTTGGCAGCTAAAGTTGCTCGTACGCGCGCAAGATCTTCCCTGAATCGAGAACTGTTCATCAAATGGTTGCAGAGGTGGCATGAGAAACGTGCAGAATTCTCTAATTCCTCTAAACTGTGGAAGATGGAAACCTGAGGATTTTGCGATTTGTCACCCAAAAATATTTTTTTGCATAGTGAGCACAACTCGTTGAAAGTGATTAAAGTAGAATCCGATCCACGTTCGGATGCCGGAGCAGATGTTTCTGGTGCTCTCTGAGACATAATATCAGAGGGGTCGAGGGGCGATGTCCGTCCATCGGTGTCCGGCATTATATGTGAAATGACTTTCTGTTTCGCAATTTGGTTCGGCGTATCCACTACGCTTCCCGCAACACTTGAAGAGAACGATAACAAAGGTCGTTTTCTACGGGCGGTGTTGTGACTGCCAGATGGAATGCGGCTGGGTAGAATGGACTGAAATCTCAGTTTTGCTCAAACCGCTCGCGGACTGTAACTATTGCCTAAATTCCAGCTGCTACCACTTGAGTGGCTCGGTCCATATTGGCTTGTGATGGTGATGGTGATGAGAAGGGACCGAGTGAGAGCGGCGGCCCTAGGCAACAGTGAACGCAAAGTTGGCGCTTAGCACAAGTAGGCACGTGTTGACAATGCATAGCCACAGTCTCACCGCCACAAGCTTGGACCTCGACAGCACGCTAAAATAAAATACACCTAAACTCTCTGCCCCGCAGCGCACGTGCCTCGGTTCGCTTAGAGGCGCGACCCTAGAGACTTCCATCCTTCCCAAAAATGCTGGTTGTCACCCTCGATCATCTTGACCCACAAAGTGCACCTAAAAGCCCTTGGTCGAGGGATCAGAAACATCAATCATAGCAGGCCTTCTCCGTGCTCTGCCTCACTTCGGGCTACATAAGTTCTCGCAGTCTCCGCCCATCCTTCTCCTGCAACCACCGAACCTCCTTCGAACTCGTTTTTTTTCGCACTGCTCTCTCTTCACACACTCACACCCACACTCTCTCAGAGGCCTTGAGAGCCTGGAACTCTCGACATTTCCTGTGTCTCCTCCCTACCCTCGACATTGGCCACGCCCTCTACGGGAACTTTCGAAGTTCACTCCCGAAGGTGCATCTGCTTCTACTCTCGCCCGTGCTTCCGCTGCAAAATCATGGCCGAAGACTACACGTATCGCGCCTTATCTCCAGGCCGAAACACTCGGGTGCTCGATCTTCAATCTAATGGAGATCGGGATGCCCCATTACAGTGTAATCTCCGCGAGGTTTCTCTTGACGCGTACAGGGAAATTGAGAAGGAAAGATATCACTCTAGAGACAGTTTCCAAAGGTCTTCTGGCCATAAAATAATGCCGACAACGCAAGCACATATCAAGTACCCTCTGCCCGACGGTGCTTCTCCACCAATAGATGACGGCGCCGCCGCAATCTCAACCGAAGGACAGAAGCCAGACGGAGCACTAGGTCCGCATCGATATCGCGCATTATCCTATGTTTGGGGCTCCGGGATGAGATCACATGCTTTGGGATGCGAAGGAAAGAAGATCTTCGTGACAGAAAACTGTGATCGAGCGCTCCGGGATTTACGCGACGATACGGCCCCAATTACCTTATGGGTCGACGCTATCTGCATTAACCAGAAGGACCCAGATGAGCGTGCACAGCAAGTGTCACTGATGAGCGAGATATATCGTTATGCTGATGAGGTTCTCATCTGGCTGGGCGAAGGTAGCGAGAGCATGGCTTACTGTTTCTCCCGTATGCCGGTTCTCAGTTGGGTAATGACCGATTGGCGTTTGCCCCAGATTTGCAGCTCAGATACTCGAACCCATAGTCGTTCCGATACTCAAACCGATGGTCTTCAAATACTTCAGTAAGTGGGTGACCTATTGTCCTGAGACTGGGCCTCAAAAATCCTGATCTGCTAATGACAAGTTTTAGCTAAGGGTCTGTCCGTTGACGAGATAGTGGACCTGTGCTCCAAGAAATGGACCACACGCATTTGGACAGTTCAGGAGTTCTATTTCGCATACAAAACAGTCATAGTCTGTGGTAAATCAAAGGTTTCCGCCGACATATTCTACGAGTGGATTTGCATTGTTGAAAAGACTGTCAGTTGCGCTAGCCCCGAACAACTCAACAGTATCCAGACCGGCAGACAACGGTTTCGCTCACGACAAGTTGGTGCAGAAGCACACGCTTGACTCGAGGCGGGGGCCTCCGAAAACAGTCTTTGGGCTAAACAAGGCTCGGATGCATGGCAGCTTTTCTTCCTTCTAGCCTTGGGAAGTGCGGTCCTTATCAGCCTGACGAATAATTGTGGCAACCCTCGCGACAAGATCTACGGAATCTACAGTTTACTACCGGGATGCATCAATGAACTCCCCGATATAAACTACAAAAGAGATGAATTTCGTCTATACGAAGACTTCACGCGTGCTACGATCCTGACCAGCGGAGCCTTCTGGCCGGCGGCTCTTCCAATTTCCGCTAATCACAACCCTAATTTGCCTTCATGGGTTCCAAACTTCAGTCTCGAGCTAGATGACGACGCCCTTACAAAGTCGGAAAACAACCACCCATTCCAGGCGACTGGAATAGGATTACATCATAGCCAGAACACAGCTGAGATACTCCCAGCGGCGGAACATGGTACTTTTGCCTTAAAGGGGGAGTTGCTAGCTCACATTGTTGAACTAGATCGCAAGTGGCCCAAACGCGTCGAGGAGTGGGGTAACCGCTTCTTATCCTGGATTACCTTCTTTTTGGCCCGTTATACTGAGTCGCCCGGTACTGCTAGAACACATACTCCCTACCAAGCCTTTTTTCGTCTTTTGTTCAATTCTTTACTCTCCAGCGTTGCCGACGAAGACGACCTTGACGAGGAAGACGAGGAAGACGACGAAGACGACGAAGCGAGACTGGCACATGCGAAGAGAGCCTTTCCCTCGGTGGTCCAGTGGTTCGTCGATGCTGGCCAGGTGCAGAGAAACCAAGCCGGGCTCCTCACGAAGTGGCGACATCAAAGTCAAGCGGGAACGGTTGCCAATTTCTTGTGTTTTGTCTACGAGCAGGTCGGAGGCTCGACCCTTTTTCAGATGAACACAGGGAACTTCGGTAACGGCTTCGGCAATGTTAAACAGCACGACGCCATAGCTCTACTTACTGACTGTGACTTTCCAGTCATTCTGCGGAAGGATAGGGGAAACTGGCGTTTAATTGGGCGTGCAAGGGTCCTTGAAATCGAGACGGGGCCTGCTTGGCGCCAGAGAGTCCAGTTGAGTGAGATGCAAACGTTTGTTCTGGCGTAATTGATTATGATTATCGGCGTAGATCAGTGAAATTTAATCGTAGCACTATATAAAATAAGAGATGTAGTTCTAAAGTCTTGAGATAACTTCCTTATCTGTTAATCTTTTATATGTATTACTTTCTGTAGTTTATTCCCTTACTTAATAAATAGAGCTCCGTTAAAGAAAGTAAGACTTAAAAATACTTAAGGTATAAAGTGGTATTATGTGGAAACTTTAGATGATGTACGCTCGATATACAGAAGAGATTATAATTAGAACTTGTGCTACCTATTCCGAGAATATTATTGCTATTGACTTAATGTTGATATTGTTGTGTAGAAATTTGGTTGGGGTGTCCCGCGACACAGTGCATCCCGTGATGTAGGGATGAACGTTACAGTCTTTCTGCCATCCCATGATACTTTTCCAAGGGATACAGTGTCGAGGCGTTTACAGACAAGGGGATTGCAGCCAAGAACTTTGAGACCAAGGGTTTTGGGTTCAAGGGATTCTAGGCACCCACCCAAGATCTTTCAGCCAATAAAATGATCCCGATCACCTCGCTGTATTCTCCCAAGAGCCATGATCTCCTAAGAACATTCTCCCGGGAGCTATAATCTCCTAGGAATATTCTCCTAAGAGCTGTGTTATCCTAGGAGCTATAGTCTCCTAGGAACATCTTCGCAGGGCCAAGTCGGTCCCAGGACCTCATCTGCTCCCAGGCCCGCTTAAGGTCCTGGGGCCGGTGAGGCTCCTGGGAGCAAGTCTCCTGGGACCCTTGGGGGTCGTAGGAGCCGGCATGATCTAGGAGTCATGACCTCCCAGTAACGTCTTCCTAGGGCTGTTAATACCCTAGGAACATTCTCCAGGAGCTAGAATCTTCTAAGAATTTTGTCTTAGTAGCCAACTTCTGGGGGGTCCGACTTATGTACATACCTCCTAACGCAGATCAATTATGAATCCAATCTGGTCTTCTTCCAGATTCCAAGCCGAATGCTATCGACCCCCTTTAATGCAGGACGTGCAGGTAAGTCGAGAGCGGAGTCGAGACCATTTTGATGGAGCGTTGACCTGCAATAGCTCGCTATTTTTTGCCACGACGGTCTTTTTTCCACTGTCTGGTCCAAGCTCGCTATTCTTTGCCACGACGGTCTTTTTTTCACTGTCTGGTCCAAGGTTCTTTCTGGTGGCCTCGTCTCTTTTCGCCTTTACTAACTCAAGTACCTCAGGGGCAAAGTGTTTCGCATTAGTGTCCAGTTGAGGCTCAAAAGGATCAGCCCCGTTGTGAAGAAGCAACATCAACAACTCAAACGTGATCGCGGACTTTCCAACGTGCTTCCAAGCGGTGCCTTGCATTAAGTCTCGCCATCCTTCCTCTGGGGCGGCTCCATGCTCTAGGAGTGCGGCAACGATCCCAAGGCTGGGTTCATTGTACGAGACCGTCTCGTCAAATGTGAAGGCGAAATTTTTAACCGAGATTCGAAGGTAAAAAGCCAAATCTTCTTCTTGGTTGGGGCCTTGTATATCGCTGATATGTGCCCTGACATAGGGTTCCACCTGAAGTCTTACAGCCAGATGAAAAAATGATCTCATCTTGTGATTGAAAGAAATTGATTCTGGGCAATCACCGTAGGATAATGGTTCAGAGTAGCTGTCAAGCCTGTCAAGGTTATAAGCACCCTTATTCATAATTTCCTCCATGGTGCGTTTGAGTTCTTCTAAGAGACGTACTTGGGTATCCTGGGCCTTTGGGCCGTAGAGGCGAATGTCCCAAATGCAATGTACCACGTCGATCCAGAACTTTGCATGGTCCCGTAGGACGGAGGGATGCTGTTCCACAACGATGTGCTCCGTTGAGGGTAGGCAGTTGACGAGGCGTATTGTTTTGAGGGAAAATAAACGTGATATAGAAAGCCGCAAGGATGGACCGAAAGAAGCGTTCGTTGCCTCGAGAAGCTTATCCCAGACCACCGGTTTCTCGATGAAATCTTTGACAGTACGGTGGAGATAGCCGACCTTAGCTTGAGGGTCTAATTTTGCAGTGCCCTGAGGTTCTAGTAGACCCTTGCAACAGGCATTCAATCGTCGCCTCATGAGTTCGGCTCTTGATTCGAATGCCAACTTCGATAGAGGCTCCGTAGGCAATTTGTAAACGAAGTTCGGGTCATCCTCGTCTGCATATGACAGCTCGACAATACTGATTGGCCCCGGTGAGGCTCGAACAATCTGAATTAACTGTGAGATTCTTTCGAAGTCAACAGAGTTCAAGATTCGCCAAAAAAGAGCCTCAAGGTCCACTGGAAGGGAATCCAGTCGCTTTTGCAGATCGATAAGGCGCTCTCCATCAGTTAGGCCTTCGAGTAGAGACTGCACGACAAGAATGACCCACAGGAAGACACCCTCTGCCTTTTTAGAGACGTTATTTATGAGGTCAGAGGCCGCTCGGGGTTTTTCGCATTGCAGTGCCGTGAAGCCAGGATTGTTGGACAAGTTCGTGGAACAATAATATCGGATATCCTCATATGTGAGATCCTCGAGTCTAAGACTTGGACGAGTCTTAAAGGCGTCCTCAAAGACATTCCAAGGCCGACTGGAGACACATAACTTGACATCCGAATTCAGAAGAGACTGAATAAATTCGACCAGTTTGACCTGTTGGGCATATTTCCCTTTGAACTCGTCCAGCCCATCGATGAGTAGAAATATCTTGTAGGACTTTGTCGTTTCTCTGATGAATAATTTAAAAGCGGATAACAGTTCTGTTAATGTCTTCCCAACGGATTAGCACTGTAAAACAAAAAAAA
>FJOG01000031.1:393600-425958 GCA_900073065.1 Phialocephala subalpina
ATTAATATTTATATTTAATAAAATTATTAATATTATTAAAAATATTTATTATATATAATAAATTAAAAACGAAAATATAATAAAATTATATTATTATATTTATTAAATTATAAAAAAATATAAAATATAAATATAAAATTAAAAAATTATATTTTTTAATTTTTATATATTCTTATATTAATTTTTAATATAATTTAATTTCGTATATAAATACATATTTATTCTTATATTTATAAAAATAATTCGTTTAAAAAATATTTTATTATTTTAATATAAAAATATTTTTCAAAAATATTTAAATTTTAAAATATTAATTAAATTTTTATTAAATTTATTTTATAATAAATAAAATTTTATTATTATAATAATAATAAAAAGAATATAATAATTATAAACTTGGAAATTAATAATTTATAAAATATTTCAATAATTCGAATATTAAATTCTTATTATTTTTGAAATAAATTTTTATAAATTTTATTAAAATATTAATTATATTAAATTTTCGATTTTAAAAAAATATATTAATTTCATTTTTTAATAAAACTTTATATAAAATTCATATATATATAAAGTTTTTAATTATTAGAATATTTATTTAATTAAATTTAAATTAATTTATTTTTTAATTTTTTCAATATATTATTTAATTTCTTTTAAAATGAATTCTATTAAATAATAAAAAATTTATATATTAATTATAATATTTAATATAAATATCAAAGAAATTAAAAAACGAATTAATTCGAGTTTAATTACGTAAAAATTCTTTTAATTAAAGATTTTTATATATAAATTTATTATAATATTTTATAAGAAAATAAATATAATATAAATTTATAAAATAAAAACAAAATATTATAATTTTGATATTCTTTAATTAATTTGAATATTTAAAATATATAAAAAAGATTTTGAGCCAATTAAATCGCAAATTTTCGGCCAATCAAATTATAAATTAAAAATATAATTATTTTTATTTTATATTTTATAAATTATAAACTAAATTAATTAAAAAGAATTAATTTAATATATATAATATAAAATTCAATTTCAAAGAAAATAAATTAAAAGAATTATTTTAAAAACTTTTAATTCTTAATTCTTAATTTTTAAACTCGAAACTCGAAATGAATTTTGATTTTATATTTGCCCGAACTTTCATATTCTAATTACGTGATTTTCAGAGGATAAGAGTTTAAAGCTATATTCAATTATTATTACGCTAAGTAATTATATAGTTCTCTTTTAATAAACTCGTTATATTTGATTTCCAAATAGTAAATAATTATAGGAACAAAGGAATGTTAGTACTAATACGTTAACTTGGCATGAACTTATCGTATTGGATAAATTGCGAGTCACAGGTGAGGGATCACCCCGGCCTTACCAAGGCGCTACCCATGGCTCAGTAGGCTCGCGCGAGCTCAGGGCGGCGGCGCTCACCCGCTAGATCGGGACAGGAAGCGGGCAGTCGAGCGGCCCTGATTCTTGATCCCCCCCCAAAAGACTCTCAAACCTCACCCTTGCGAACCCACTACCCAGTAACCAAAAATAATTGGCAGCAACCGGATCCTTCAACCCCGCCAAGTCAATAAACTGCGTTACATTGAAATTCAACCGACTCGACACCTGACTCTTCATCGCAGACGGAACAGCAAAATTCGCAGGCTGCTCAAACAACAACTCGATGTAATAATGCGGATGAGCTGGCGTCTCGGATGGTGGAGAAGGACCGAAGTAGGAAGATGGACCGGTGTCTTTGGATGTTAGGACGTGGGTTGTTCCTTTTGTTGTTCCGGATGATTTGAAGCCTGTGATCATGCCGTGGAGGACGGTGCCTCGTGGACCGCCGGAGTTGGTTGGTGGCCTGGGAGGAATGTTAGTTGATAGATCGTGGATCGTGGGGAAGGATGGGAGCTTACAGGTCGATGTCTGTGAATGGTTAGCACGCGCTGGTTGAGAATCTGTGGGAGAGGCTTACCAATCATGAAGTATACATACGTCCCAGTCAAGTCCGTCTGGGTACCAATTGTCGGCATACTCGCGACGGCTGTGTGAGAAATCAGTGACATATCAAAGACATTCGGAAAGGGATCAAACCGGATTTCTGCATCTGTAAGCCCGGCGTGATAGCTGTCGAGCCAAAGATGACATCAAGGTGAGCAGTGACATTGGGACTGAACCCAGAAGGGGTTTGTGCCAAGGTGACACCTGCCACCAGCAGTGTAGAAAGCGCTGCAAACAACATTTTGAAGATTTTCTTGAGATATTGGGACGAGAAAAAGCGAAGGGGCTGGGGTGGAAGGACTTCTTATATACCATTGCTATTTCTGTCTATCGGATCAAAGTGTACTCAGGTGGTGATGAAAACCATCGCCAGTTGATCCGAATCAGCCTCCTCACCTCAAATTGGAAATGGAACAATGAAGTTTGAGTAACTTTAATCTGGAAGAAGGTACAAGAACAACTCAGCACTGCCAAGTCTTTCTGCTCAGGCTGGGAGGGCTGACGCGGTACCGGTAGTTGATGATCTACCGCCTCACTTGAACATCAGAAAATAGAATCCTTGCTACCCCGCAGATATGGTACCCGAATGGGACCGTCTCAATCTGGGTCATTCAAGGCTCGGATGAAGTTGGGGCTCGGGGCGATGTGGCAGAAGTTGAGGCTAAATGCGGATTGAACTTGAGCTCACAACCTATACAAACCTCGCGCGGAAGTCACGAGGAAATTAACAAGCTACTAGTTGCCTCTGAGGCTAGAGAAATGAATGCCACTTGGCGTATAGAAAAGTAGTAAGGGAGGAATGTTGCGATGAATCGATGGTGTCCATTCTCAAAGAACAGGATTTTCCTCTCCACCATCCATCAACACTTCCCACATACTAAACAGCATCATCTTCCCTCCCCGCCTTATGACTTTCCTGACATCTTCCCAGCCTCGTCTGCCAAGACGCCCCTTCATCTCCATCCTCCTTCGCTTTCACATCTTCATTCCGAGGTTGAGGATGGATGGTAGCCAAGAGTAACTCCACCGAGTTCTGTGCGCCGCCGTATATGCTATTCGCCAATAATTTAAGCCAGCTCGGGATCACGTCGCCGAAGAGTCGACGTGCAGTTGCGATGTCGATTCCGTTTCGTTGAGGGGAGGATGGTATGTGGCCGAGGTCTTCGGGTTTAGGTCCGGAATGAGATGATTGTGACATGTTGGGCGTAGAATTGCCTCAGTTGAGCAGTGGCCTGATGGAAATAAAATGAAGAAGAAAAAGAAATTAATTGAAGAGAAAGGGTGGCAAAGAGCACGTGGAGAACAATGACAATTGAAGCGCTTGAGCAAGAAAGATAACCCTTATCCATTGTGGCTTATTCAACACCAGATCCATCACTAGATTCTTTGTCCAAGATACCAAACCACATTCATGACTGAAACAAAATTTCCACCTCGTTCTGTGGTCCCGAGACGCAAAACTGATCCCGAAAGTGAGCGACTCCAACATCTGATCCCATTCTCAACAAGCAATCAAGTATCAATAGAACCCGCCTCCGTGCTCCTACTACCCGCACCCCACGAATGACGACTCGTCGAAGTAATCGTCGACTCATCATCCTCATCAACCTCTCTTCGACACGAGCCTCCTCTCATAGCAAAGCTCCACCAAGCATCATACCCAGAATACCATTCTGAGCTCGAAGGATTCGCAGGAGGAGATGCCGCGGCTTCTGGGTCGAAGGATGGCGTCATGGGTGAAGCAGGATGTGCCTCGACGACAGGTGTGAGAATTGAAAGGACAGCTTGTAGCCAGGCTCGCTGGGGCCAGTTGGTTGAGAGGAAAGGCGTTGCGTATGATGCTGTGATGTCAGGATTAGGTGTAGCCTCTGGCAGGGTATAGCCGGACGGGCCGGCAGCACCTTCGAGGTCGTTCTCTTCTGAGATTGGGATCGGATCGAGTCTTGAGAGGGTGGGAGTGTCGTTGGCTGAATAAAGGTCTTCGACTAGATCATCGTCTAGGTTGGAGGTTGAGTGACTGTCGACCACGACCTCATTCTTGACCTCGATTTCATTCTCGGCCTCGACCTCATTCTTGACCTCAACTTCATTCTTGGCCTCGACCTCATCCTTGACCTCGACTTCATTCTTGGCCTCGACCTCATCCTTGACCTCGGCCTCATTCTTGACCTCGATGTCAATGCTAGCAGGAGCCTTGCCCTTATCTTCGTGTGCGGGCGCTTGACGCTCCAAGAAGCTTTCGACTACGTCCTCTTTTCGTTGTTGATCGTCTTGGGTTAACTCTTGTGATGCCATAACGTCAACAAGATTACTGCCGTCCTCGGCCCGGCTCGTGACTTCTGGCTCGAGCTCGACATCACCCTCCCCGCACTCTGATGCATCGCTATCGGGTAATGTCTCGTCGTCTTGGAAATCAACCTTCTCGGGGTGTCCCGTCGAGCTCAGCAAAGAGATGGCAGAATCTCTCCTCTTGTCCAACAGTTTAGGGAGATGAAACTTGACATGTGGTGCTGGAGAAGATGATGTGAATAGTTCAGGTGATGCGGATCGAGGAGAGGTAGTGAATGCCGCAGGCTCGCAGATGTCGGAAGGCCCGATGACGGTTGCAGGAGTAGCAGTCCCTTCGATCGGGCTGATGGGTTCTTCGATATGTTCGGGGTGCTGCGATGACAAGATAGCCGGAGCCTGCTCCACAGCAGTCATAGGTTTGGTGCTTGACGTTGCTTCTTGTGGTACGTCCACTGATAGATTCGTGCTACTGACAAGATGTGCGAGCATACTCGAAAGCAGTATTGTGGCCAACTGTGCAGCTGGTATGGTAGCAGCTGGCCAGTCCTTAGAATACCTCGGCCGGTCTAAGGGCTGTTGGCTCCTCTCGGGATCTGGATTGAGATGCCGCCTTTGCTGGAACCTTTCAATCTTGTCCTCCAAGAAGACCTTCAAGGCAATTATAGTCCTCTCCTGCTCCCAAACTAGGTGCTGCATAACATCGCCCCGATCGTGAAGGCTCGCATACGCTCTCTCGATGGTTTCATCTAGACAGAGCAAGTCGCCTCTCCCAGGCTGACTGGCTAGCATGATGTGATGGCCCGGGATCCGAGGTTTGGCGTGCTGTACAGCAAAAGATCGTACATCGGAAAAGGTAAGGACAAGACTTGTCTTGATATCTTGAATGAGCTGAAGATGTGGGTCGTTTAGTCGTCGATGGTCATCAGCAATAGCCCTCAAAACTCGGATCTGCTTGTCGAGTTCTGACGCGATGTCTGCTAGATGGATAGCCTCGAATAGTTGAGCACATTGTGTCGGCGAGAGAACCTCATGCAAAGGTTCATCAAATGAATGACTGGTCTCGAGGTATCAGTATGAATCCTAGGGTCATTTTTTTTACACAGGATGAAGAACATACATAATGTACATGGCCATGATGGCGTTGATTGCCTGCAATGACTCCCGGAGGGCTTCCCTCAAGATCTGAACTTCAGAGGTGATGTCTTCCAAGGCAGCTTTTGAGGGGTCAGAAAGGCCGTCTCGTTCTGGGTCAGCGATATGGTGGTTCGATGGTTGCCCGCTGTCGTCCAGACTCATCTCAGCCATGGCGTGGCTGAGAGTTTCGACGACATCGGTGGTAGAAATCGCGGGCTGAGGTTCTACATGTTTCCAAAATTGATGAAGAAAAGCTCCCAGATTGAGAGACGACGCTTCTTGCACGTCATGAGAAGACGGGATGTTGTCACCGTCTAGAATCGCGGATGTCTTCGCGAAGGTGTTGATGAGGTCGATCAAGTCGTCGGTCGGCGGGCTGAAAATATTTGCAGCCATTTCAAATTTGAAAAACAGAATCTGGAGGTGTTGCAAATACCGAAAACAAACAAGAATAAAACGGTGTGAGAAGAGCGTAAGCGGGAGGGAGAGTTGGCGGTGTGCCACGTTCTGTGTGGAGCTTCATGAGGCTCGGCCACGTCGCATGCAACGCTGTTGCATCCACGTATGCAGGAGATCTCAGGTACATCCCGCTGTTCGGCAGGCAAGTTTCTCGTGACTTGAATATCAGAAGTATGGCATGCATGTCCTTCGATCTGGCAGTGTCGCATTCTGCCGTCTATGCCTCGAGTTTACTTCCTCGACGATGACGAAGCGGGCTAGGACTGGAGAGCTGTTCGAGTCCCGGCTTTCAAGTCTCCCATGCCCGGGTCCATCACGTTGACCAAGGGGAAGCTGGATTCTCGAGCTACCTCTGTATTTCTGCCAATGAAATTGAATCAACGGACGAACGTTTGAAGTGCAGTCGTTAGAAGGTGGAGTGCGCAAGACTTCTTTGAAGCATCCAGCTCAACGTCAAACAAGCAATAAGCAAAATGGTCCCACGAAGGCGCAAACACTGAGATAACAAGCGTTTATCCTCAAGGAGGGTTCTGAGACGTGTCATAGACAGAAAATCTCCCTCAGAATCCAACGTCTTTCCTTGAAATCGATCGCCTCGTGCCACATGCCGATTGGAGTAGCCAACTACTCCACTGTGACTTCAGTACTTGGCACCATCGTCATTCAAATACCTTTTTACCAAGAATACAGCGATTCGAGCGCAAGAATATTCCAGTAGCACATCTGCGAGGAATAACTGAGACTTGCTACAAAGATTCCAGTTGTCGTCGTGATGGACTGTGCAATGCTGCCCTGGGCACCACTGCCACAACTCAAAGACCCGAACAAGGGATAATGTGGACTTCGTGACAGCAGATACTCAACACCTGTTACTTTTGGTTAATATTGATTGTCTTGGGGTTGCTTTCGTGGATTTTGGATTGATGCAAGTGAGAGTAGAGGTGTTCAGACGGCTGTAGCGAGGGCATCGGGAATTTAGTGCATGACACGCTAGCTTTGCTGACTTCACCTCTCCCATCTCACTACACATTCACAACAACAGCATCAACAAAGCCCAGCGGATACGCAGCGGAACCTCACAATGACTGCGATATACAGACAAGGCGATGGAAGGTAGGAGATACCTTGTTAATACTTGCTGCAGACTGTGTCCACCTCCAAACGACATCATCCCCTTTCTAGCTGCTGACTACGCACGACACCTCGACCCTTGGGACAGACCTCGACGCGCCGAGCTCCTCTCTTGACCGCATTAATGTTCAGCCCCTTCGCTGATTGATGTAATCGGAGGATGGCACACGAAATACATCCACGAGATGGGCATTGGCAAACTGAGCCACCTACCTACGACGACACCTGCATGCTCCACAGACGAATTGTACGCGGAGGCCGACATGCAAACTTAACCTCAACGCCATATAGCGCTCTCTGTGGACGCATTGGTATTCAGATGCTCTGCGGATGGGTACAGTCGGAGGTGGGCATACGAGCTTTAGCTGGCCTGGACATACTTTGGACACAGGAACCTATTCAAGACTTGAGTAGTGCAACGGATCCATGACACGCTCCCAAGACATTGTCAAGAAATCTGTCTTGTGTGTGAAGGCCTTTGTGCTCTGAGGCATCTTTTGGTATCTCTGCCTTTGAGATGGTCATTTGCTAATTTGTTGCAGATTTGGACCCTGAGACCGAAAGCTCGAATAATCTCAATGCATCCCTGCAAACAGGTTCAAAACTCTTTGGGAAACTCATAGTCTTGTTGACATCTGGAAGGAATCTGTCATCATGGCCCGACCCGAAACCACAACGGGCAAAGACACTCGAACGCATACAATGGGGACGTTAAGCCTGCAACATTCCAACAGGACATACCGAGGATCGCTTCATGAAAGGAGGGACATCCTGCTTCGGCAAGTTCCTGCAGGAAGAGGAGACTCCTCTTCACAAAGCAATAGATTGGGAGACAGGAAGAAAGAGAGTAGAAATAGGGGCGAGAACAACCGTGGACAAGTGTCTGGACAACTTTGCCACATATCAGTCTATATCATGGGACTCTTACGGTATCTTCGCTGCCTCCATTCGGACCCTTGACTCAACTGGCTGCATAGCCACATAAGTTCATACAGGATTGCATAATGCCAGAGACTGTATAGTTACAACACAGAGGTGGACTACGGAGTCCCAAAGTTGGCTGCAGAGTTGGAGATGTTGACTTTGTTGTAGAGATTGATAACTTGCAAGGCAAGTTGCGGGGTCTTGGTAGCAAAACCTTCGTCTCTCTAGCAAAGTGAGGTGTGGGCTAATCGTTGCGCTATGTTCTGCGCGTTGTGCTATGAATTGAGCATTTGATGGTGACGAACAGCACCAGTTGTTACATGTAGTTTTTGCTTTACATTGTTGCGTATGGCAAAGTCGATCATCCATGTCTTGGGGAATTGATTCATTGAAAAGTGTGGGATATTTGCCAAGCCTTTGGATTGTGTCAGGGCAGCAGTCAAGAGGCTTCGCTTCTTCTACCAAATGCTGCTCCGAAATTGAGTTCTGATCACAAAGTCCCTCCAGTTCCAAGACAATTGCTTTGATTGTTGGCTTATACTCTTCAACTTGATAACACAGACATTTACTCCTCCACTCCTCCGACTCCGCTCTGCTTGGTCTCCAAGATTGTCCACCACAAATTTAACATTGAGCTCTTGAGCTCACCCTCCTGCATCCGCTGGATCTCCGCCAGTTTCTTGAATGCCTCCTCAGCGCCCTCCCCAATCTTCTTCTCAAGTTCCGAAATTGAGTTCTGATCACAAAGTCCCTCCAGTTCCAAGACAATTGCTTTGATTGTTGGCTTATACTCTTCAACTTGATAACACAGACATTTACTCCTCCACTCCTCCGACTCCGCTCTGCTTGGTCTCCAAGATTGTCCACCACAAATTTAACATTGAGCTCTTGAGCTCACCCTCCTGCATCCGCTGGATCTCCGCCAGTTTCTTGAATGCCTCCTCAGCGCCCTCCCCAATCTTCTTCTCAAGTTAATTTTGACGAATCCGCTACAATGTCCCGGAGATCGGTGGGACATTTGATATGTGAGCCCCCGTCTCTGGCCGCGTTTACTTGGAAACTGGAATGATCAATATGATATCTATATTGTCCGTTCATGAGCTAATATCTCGTTTCCGAGAGGCACAATGTTCGTACGTTAGCATAGGCAATGAATGGTATAGTCAAAATTACATTTATGTTGTTCCATTGAGTGACCGTTCATACTCGCCCAAGCTCGCCTGGCAAGTGCCATTCCGTATGCCTCTGCCTCTCGAATTACAGTACTAACCAGCCTTCCATACCATTGACGAATCTTGTCTACCCCATATATCTGCTAATAGCTAGGTATGAGCACTCACGATCCGGCTCGAGGTCTTGGAACGAACTTTGGAGCCTCATACAGACTCAACATGATGTCCAACCACTGTCTCGCCCTCCTCGCCTTCTCGTTCCCACCTTCCTGTTGTGGATATCTACGCCGACTATCCGACAGCATGCGGAGTAACCTGCTGAGGTTGTCTCTCTTCTCCCCTGCAATTATGCGCCGATACACCCTCGCCAACAGAACCTTCGCCTCCTGGTCATCTGAAAGCCGGATGTCCTCTGCAACTTGTAGGAAAAGCCGCGACAACTCTGTATCGTTGAGCAAGGCCTCGATACCCTCAGGCATCGGTGGCGTATTATCGGTTTGTGGCTTGGGACTGGGCTCGGATTCTTCGTCGGTGGGAGGTTTGGATTGGCTGCCAGTGTTTGGTGATTCGTCTTGCTGCTTCGCCTTGCTAGAGTTCGGTCGTTCGGTTTGCTTGCTCTGGCTTGTTCCTTCGAAAGGCTTGCTCTTTGTCTTGCTTGCCGGTGGGGGTTTGTAGGTCAGGTCGTACTTTGCTCGAGCAGTCGCGTTGATGAGCACTTCGTATGATTCTCGAACCTGGACCACCCGGGTAAGCCACAGCTTTCGGAAGGATGTGCGACGGCTATGGGTATGGGTGGACGGCCTCCTTTGGACGCAATACAGTCCCATAGCTGGGCGGCAAGGAATAGAAAGTGCTCTTACCTTGACGAAAGCCTCCCCAAAAGCAGAACCACCAGTCTTGTCAGGGTGATTCTCAAGCGCAGCCTTGTGGAACGCCTTTTTGATTTGGGCTGGAGTGGATTTGAAGTCTACCCCAAGGATCTCGTAATGGTCCTGCGCCGACTGCCGCTTCTTGCCGCCGTACATCCTGGGCCTTGGTGTTGGGGTGTTGATGTATTGTGTGAAAAGCAGCCGCGGAAGAAGGGGTACGAGTTGTCGATGTGCCCCTTGGCGAGGATGAAGCTTCTTGCGCTAGTGTGCTGCTCGAGGCTACTCCATTGAATCACATCTCTGATCGAATTCAAGCGCTTCAATGGCCATCTTCAAGCAATTCAGACTGCAAAATTTGTGTTGACAATATTCCTCTTTAATATGATAGAAGGCGAGTCGTGGTCTACCTAACTACAAAGGTTATATGAATCTTTCATCGGATTCTGTTGACTGCTTCATAGCCAGGTGAGGAACGTTTTGCATACGAGAAGCCTCTGCACGGAATGGCAATCCTCAACTTTATATTTCCACTTTGAAGTGGTTTGTAGTATACCAAGTCAAGTTATACCTCTAGAAGCAAAAGGTTTGATCAGCAGTGTGACCTACTGGGAGCCTTCAAGTCCATCGAAATGGCTTGTCTTGAGCAGCACTGCCACAATCAAAGCAATCTCTACAAACTATTACCTGATCTCCGTAGGTAAGACTAGATAGGCAGATACCCAAGGTTAGCATCTCATTATTCAATTGTCAGTGGAAGATTTGGGACATTGAAGTAGCAGTCACGTGAACTGCCTCGATAACTCGTTAGCGCGGAATTCAAGTTGACATTCACCACCCAAGATTTTCGCAATGACAACACCACAACAAAGATCGAAACGGAAATTATTTTGCGCCGACCTCGATCGACACTCGAACTACAACGCCGCGCTGCATTGCAACTACGTTGAAGATATATCTTTGCACCAAAGACCCGGCAACCTCGCTGCGCGCACAACCTCGATCTCCCTTAGCGCATTTCTTGCCATTACTTGCCCACAATGAATCGACAACAAGGTCCAGAGCAGGACCACTATTCCATCCTCGGCATTGATCCCAAGGCCACCAAAGCAGATATCAAGAAGGCATATCACAAATCTGCGCTGGCCAACCATCCTGACAAGACCGGATGCGCATCTGGAGAACGATTTGTGAAGGTAAGCGTCTAAACACTCCAGATCGATCAATAATATGCTAACATTGGCTGCGTAGGCTAAAGCTGCCTACGACGTTTTGAGCAACGAGAACTCTCGAATCATCTACGATGCAAAACGCCGGAACCAAAAGCAGCCATGGACATACAGGGATCCAAATGCGAATGCCTACAGTGAATCCTACAATGCCAACCGTCCCGCGCCCGATCCAAATCAACCGTTCGCCAATTTGGCAAAAACATACGAGGAGGCAATGAGAGAAGCAGAAGCAGCACAGCAGGCACGAATGGCCCGGCAAAGGCGACAAAAGGAAGAGAAACTACGAAAGGAGCATGAGGAGAGACGCGCAAAGTTCGAGGCTGCGGAGAAAACAAGACGAGAGGTGGAAGCACAATGTCGAAAGGTGAGGGAGATGGAGGCACAGATCAGAAGTGAGGAGGCTGCTCGGAGAGCGAGACAAGCGCAAGATGCTGCAGCTCGGGAGCGTCTTGCAGCTGATGAACAGAGACAACGCCAGAAGGCTGAAGAAGAGGAGGCCAAGAAGGGACCTCAACCTGTGAAGTGGGCTACAGACTGGGCATCGATGAACGCGAAAACCTGGCAGGAGTTGAGAGAACGTGTGGACGCAGATATCAAGAAGGAGTCGAAGCGCTCTGGGAGCTGGGAGTGGGGTGATGCGAGAGCTGCGGAGGAGAGAGCTGCGAATGAGGAGATCCTTCGTAGGATGAATGGCGAAGGATCTGCTATGGACGAGGAGAAGTTACGCAAGCTGCGAGAGGAAGCTGCTGCTAGAGCTTCGGCGGAATCGGGACAACGTCAAGAGCAACAAGCTAAGAAGCAGCCAGACCCCACTACAAGCTGGAAAACTACTGCGGAGCAGACTGAGGAAATGCTTCGCAAGTGGAGAGAGGAAACCGCTGCTCAAGACGAGGAAAGAAAACGCAACAGCAAGCAGCAAACCGCAGACACAAACAGTCGCACGGCAGCGGAGAAGGCAAGAGCTAGACAAGAGCAAGCTACTCGGGAGCGATTGGCAAAGGAATGCCAAAACACGGCTCGGCCACCGCCTACGGAACCTAAGGTAGACCGGATGAGAACACGATCTGGCGGCCCTCCAGAGTATTCTGGAAGCACGCCAGAGCCCAGCAGAAAGCGTTCTGCGGCACCCCCTTTCGATGACCAGAGAGCACGTTTCGAGAAGGAGCGCCAGGAAAAAGAGGGTCGAGAGCAGGAGCGAATGGGAGCACAACAGCCTGGAACACAAAATTCGTGTGAAGAGTGCGTCCACAATGTAGCAACTATTGGATCTCTGAAGAACATCATCGAGCGACAGGAAATCGAGCTCCAAGAGATGAAGACCAAATACGATGCACTCTTACGAAGCAAGCAACCTCCCATGCCTGGAACCTTTCCTGAATCACCCCAGCAATACGATCAAGAGGCAGACGACGGGAAGTCAACCGGTTCGAGTTGGAGCGATATCGAAAGCGAGATATTGGAGAAAGCCAAACCCTCCAATGCTTCAACATCCACAAGCAGCAACGAAGGCTCTTCCCCATACGCTAATTTCTCTGGCTCCTTCGATTTCACAAGCAGCAACGCAAATCCTTCTGCACCCCAGCCATCAGCTGCATCAATTTCCGCAAGCAGCAACGATGGCTCTTCAACACAACCCAGGCCTTTTGGTTTTGGATCCCGCGGCGGCAACGAATCCCCCCTTCCAAGTCGCAAGCCATTTGGTACCTTCACTAACGGAGTCCTGGATGAAAGCAGCAGCCAACCCTTCGCAGGAGTCAAGGGCTTCAGTAATTTCGCATTTGGAAGTGAGACCGAAAGCCCATTTGCACGAACTACGGAAGAGCTTGTGCAGAAGGAGAAAAGGACTGGCGGTGTTTTCACAAAGGTACCACTCAAGGATGGAGGCGTCCCTCTTTTTCGAGAGCACCGCCGGAATGGCGGTGTTGATCTCAATTACTGCGGTCGATGTGGCAAGAACGTTGATCATAGGTTTACTGGCTGCGACGAAGAGGAGCTGTGAGGTAATTTGGACATTCTCGAATATTCGGAGATGAGGAGTTTGGGTTATTTGCTCTACACTCTTCAAACTAACAAGGGTGTGCTTGGCAGTTAGCGGCATGCAGCGTGGTTGATTCTGGATCATGGTCCGAGACATTACAATTGTACTGGTATCTTCGAAGTGGCGGAACTCTGCGAATCTCGGAAAGGTAAAACACATCAGCTTTCTAGAGATGGCAGGACCTTTGAGTTGGGATAACGACTAAGAGGGGAATGATTTTGGTGTCTATATTTAAACTTTCAGGGAGCGTTGAGCTGATTGGCTAGTCCAACACGGTCGGAACAGGGAGCTTTGTGCTGTCCTATCGACCTTCACTCTTCGTCCTCCTACCTTTTGTACAGTTTTTCGAGGGCAAGTTGACGTCCACAATGAGAAATTAGCTTCTTCATACAAGACTGTCATCCAAATGGCCTATAGCCATTGTCTGAACTTCTCACGCGAGCTATGATTGTTTCAAATGTTTGTATTGTTTCCATTTGTTTCCAATGTCTCCATTTGCTTCCAACGTTTCCTGAGGTTGCACAATCATACTTCTTTCATGTTTCTCAATCCAAATTCAGCCCCGCCATCCAATCATCTGCTCCCTTCGCCTCAATCGCCGCATTTCCAACGCTTCCCTTCCACTTCCTAGTACACAGTGCAAGCGCTCACAGTCTGAGTTTGCGTCCTTGTCCTGACCCTCGTCCTGTCTGTTGTGTACAGGAGGGTGCTGGTGCTGGTCGAGTACACCGTCGTGGTAGTTACAACTGGATACTCGTAGAGAAAGATGCTGGTTTCAACATCTTTGGGATATCGAGTTTCGATGTCGAGTGCGGTTGTCGTGTACGTAGCGCAGGTAGTTCTAGGATCACGGAGATCATCTCCTAAAGCCATTGAACTGGGAAGGCGTTAATCTTTGGTTCTCATAACCTTAAAAGGGAAGTGTGACGGAAGCTTACCTGAAGGCGGCTACCGCGAAGTAGACAATGCTGGAGAGTTGAACCATTTTGACGGAGATTAAGGCAGCAACTTAAATCTTGATGGTTGGAGTCAATTGAGGGCGTCGGCGAATGGTCGATGAGAAGTTTCCGTCGGAATGCTCTTTTAATGCTCTCCTGATCTCAGACGTTCGTCCCATCTTCTGATATTTATATCTCGCAATTTACCCATTCCCGTTTTTCTTCACCGTTTCTCCCAATGTAGTCCGGGGATAATGTTCCACCCAGCCATCTCATTCCGGGTCACCACCTCGGTAGTGCCAGGATAATGTGGCGAAAGGATTTTCCATCTGCACAACAATATGGTGAGATTGAATGCTGACAAGTCCATCTGCAAAACAAAGCACAAAGATTGAATGTTAACAGGGGAGATTTCATTCATTCTTGGTATTTACCAGATTAATCTGGCGATAGCTGGTCTTTAATCTGGCAGGTGAGATTCCGAATGGATTTTCGGGAGGGTAAAGGAGCTCGGCTAAAAAGGGGAGAGTGAAGTGCAGGAGTTCGGTAACGCCGTCACTCGAATTCGGGACAATCCTTCTGATTTTTTCATCAACATATATCATGATGCTTGGCACCAGCGAGTTCGAGACCTCCCATCGAGCTGAATGTCCTAGCTGGCTCTAGTTTTCGTCTTTGTGATTTGCTCAACTTCGAGCGCGGGGTGTTTGATCGACCGAGCTGCATGTGGAGATCTATATTTGGAAGAGACCATGAGCTTGTATATTGCGTTGATGTCTCAAAAGAGGAATGAAGAAGATGATCGAGTGCCGTCCTCGTGTTTGAGATGCCGTTCTTGGCGGGGCAAATGCGCTGCGAACAGCTCAGGCGTCGATCAGGAGATTCTCCATGATCACTCAAGACAGATGAAAGTTCATAACTTACTTTAAAATGCGTCGCAACGTCACATGTCAATAAAGTCTTTTGATAAGCCAAGCCCAGAACACGCCAGCATAAATGCCATGGGCGCAGATCACGTGCCGAAGGTAGATATCTATTTGCTGCAAAGAAAAACAAGCAATTCTCTCAGATTCAAGCAACAGCCAAGATGGAAGTTAATCGAAGCTAATGCAAAGTAAATCTTCCTCGAAATTTAACTTCCTGAACGTCACTTCGTATTTCCCGTGACCTGGTCGTTGATTTTAACCTTATTGGACCCCACTTTCCGACTCGATTTAACCTTAACCATCGAAACATTCCAGAAACAACCTACCCCAACATGGCCTCGCAAGATCAACCAAAAATAGCTTCGTCCTCCTCTGCACCGACATCCTTTCGCATCGATCCACCTCTCCTCAACTCCTCTAACCCCTGGGCAACAAACGAAGCAGACCTCTTGGCACTCTACAACTGTCCCTACACTGGCGCCGTCACGATAAGGACCTCCCTGTGGAAAGCATTTAAGCAACACCCGTTGACACATCAATACACATTCTTCGATTCTAAATTGGGTCACGCCACTGCGAGTATCAATGTCGATCTCCCGGAGGGCAGGGGCGAGGTTCAAGACGGCGAAACGAGCTCGTTGAATACCTTGGGGTATAGTCCAATCGCGTTCGAGGAGTACATCTCCATGCTTGTTCGCATGAGCCGGGATGGACTTCTCCCCCATCCAGAATCAAACAGTGAGGGGAAGAAACGGAAACCGTTTATAGTCTCAGTTACCGGGACTGCGGAGGAAGTAGCTCAATGCGCGTCCCACCTGCTCACCGTTCTCAACGCCCCGGAAACAATATATCCCAGCGCCTCGTCCGATGCCAAGACTTCGGATCTGGATCTGATGATGGAGATAAATCTCTCCTGTCCCAATATCCCCGACAAACCACCTCCAGCATATTCCCTCCCTTCGCTCGTGGAATATGTTGCTGCTCTCCATGTCGCGAAGCAGAATGCGCCTCGTGGCTACACTCGTCCTTTACACATCGGCATCAAAACTCCGCCTTATACATATACTGGCCAATTCCAGATCCTGATCGATGCGTTGGAGAGTTCTGCGAGTCTGGAAGGTGGTTGTCCCATCTCATTCATTACAGCTACCAACACGCTTGGAAATTGTTTGGTGATGACGATGAGCAAGAACAATGACCCCGCTCTTGGATCAGCGAATGGTACAGGTATTGGCGGCATGGCTGGTGATGCTTTGCATCCTCTTGCTCTTGGAAACGTGAAAACCATTCGCGGTATGCTGGATGCTTCACGATATCCTAACATCCAGGGAATTCAAATCATCGGGATTGGTGGGGTAAGTGACGCAGCTGGCTTCAAGAGAATGAAGAGCGTTGGTGCTGCAGCTGTTGGAGTAGGAACAGCTCTAGGTCGTGAAGGGGTCGATATTTTCAAGAAGATCAGTGAAGGGCTGTCACAATCAGATCTTGCAGTATGAAATATCAGATGATCAAATTCCTCACTCGAAAAATTGACTCCCATGTGGACATTATCAAGAATCGAATTTGATTGATGGTGTATCTTCACACACAATAATAAAATAAATCTGTCGAGCGTAAAGTATTGCTCTTCCTATTCCTCTCTAATAATTTACCTCCCCCACCAAATCCATCACCCTCCTTTTCACCCCAAATTCATCCCCACAACCCTCCCTCTCCCTTCCAATCCCAAACTCCGACCATTCCATCTATCCATCTTCCCATCAACTATCAAGCGACAACACCTACGAGATCTGCATAACCATGGGACCAGCGACAGTGATAGCGTCGGTGAGCGTGCTATCAGCTGGCGCAGCGTTGGTGAGATGCAGATATGTGATACCAGCCAAGTTCTGGGGAACCGTGCAAGCACCGTTGGTGAAGCTCGTGAAAGCAGCCCCACCTGGAAGACCGCCGTTGACGAACGCACAGTTCGTTGCCCCCGTCGCAGCAGTCGTGACCTGGACCTGAGTACCGGCCGCAATGGTGCCATTCTGGCTGGCAGCCGCTGGGGCACCAGCAGTCATGGTAAGAGCTGCGAACGGAGTAATGGCCAAGTTAGATCCAGATGGGCAGGAGGAAATGAATCCAGCGGCGAGCGTGAAGACGGCGCGGATACCAAGAGGGGTGTCGAATGCGGAAGGGATAGCGGCGGCTTTTGAGGCGGTGCGGATGAAGGTTTGATGTCTGGCTTCGACGGTGACGATTTCGGCTGCGACAGTGAGGATCGCTGGCGTCTTGACGAGGGGAGCTGCTGCGAGGTATCTGTTTTTCCAATTAGTCTCAATTCATGTAAAGAAAGCCGAAAAAGAGGTGCTTACGCAGAGACACCAATGTTCTCGAGAACACCAGCAGTGGCAACCATTGCTGCTGCGGTGGTGAATCCGAAGTTATACGTGCATGGCTGGACCGGCGCTGTTCCTGCTCCGGCAATGGCGCTGTTGAGAGTCGTGACATGCGTTTGCTCTGTTCCTCCAATCGACTTCAGGTTTGCGATATCTTGTGTGTTGAGACCCAGTGCTGCGAAGTCGGAGTCGGGGAACTTTTGGAAGCCTTGTTGGTAGAATGCTGTCTCGAGGTTCTCTGCTGTGAGGGCACTGATGGAAGGTTAGCTTGATGCATGTGGGATGGTTGGGTCAAGACAACATACAATTCGAGGATGTCAATATCGGTAAGTCCATCTGGTAAGCCGGTCGCTGGGTTCTGTCTCGACTCAAGGTTCTTTCTTGCGAGGACACCTGCATCATATGCTCTTCTCATCTGTGGGCTCATCTTTGGCAGCGCTGGGTACGCGCTCGCGACAGCCACCATCCCCACCGTTATCGCCCCCAAAATCTGTCTGATGCTAGGCATGCTGGAAGGATGTTGTGTGTATTGGTCTTCGAAAGGTATGTATGACGAATGAATATATAAGTAATTGTATGCTCAACAAGACCAGCCTGAGCTATTACAATAGAAAGGTATTAAAAGTATTAAAGGGTCGAAGCGTAGAGGAACCAAATGAGTGGAAGAGATTGTCCTTTGTGTTCGATGAAAGCAAACCAGCGCTTGAGGGTATCTAGAAGGCAATGAGAGGTATTTCTTCCAAACACGCGGATGCGAGCCTGTTAAGAAGCAGCCAGCAGAAAGCTTGGCAGGTCCACGGGACGAAGCTTGACCGGCGAAGATCCGTTCACCACGTAACAACCTTAAAAAGCACTCTTGGCCCCAGGAAGTGGAATATCCGAAAGCCCATGAAAGTCCATCAGGCCCTGCATCAAGCTTCGCTGACAGCGGGAATCTCCCCCAATGGGAGGGGCTTCAAGGCTGGAACAAACGTCGGTGCAGCCAATCGCAAACCCTGCGCAGGACCAATGTTCCACGGGAAGCACCACTTCAGGGTTCGCATTGGATAGGACAGTGAAGGATAAAGAAGCTTAACGGTAAAAGGGACGAATTGTTCCGGCGTGGGCATGACGCTGGCCGTGGGTGGGCGCTCGGTTATGAAAAGGGGGCAGGGGACCCGAGGGGCTGCTGTGTCAGACTCGTTTGAGAACATGCATCACCGACCTTCTCGCTTAGGGGACAGAACAACCAGTGAGACGTGCACACGGAAGACGAGGAGCCTCGAATTTCCTGCCGTGTCATCAACCCAATGACCGACCATTAAATTAGCTCGAGTTCTGCCAAGATGCACGGAAGCGTTTGAAGGTGCCACTCCTAACACTTCGCGTTGCATGAACCCGTCCTGACTGGATAATGCCGAATGGCAAGCTCTTCTTCCGTTCATCCACATTCGTAAGGCTGATCGCAAGCCCTTGGCAGTATATCACTCGGTCGCAGCCTCTTCCAGTGCGCAAGGCCAAGAACTTGTTTTCGCAGCGAGGTTGCAGTGTTGGCGCCGCGGCCTTGACCACCAGGTCGTCCCAGCCGCGGGAGTGAGGATCTGGGGTAGGTGGAAAATATGGTTCATCAAAGATGGCAACTCAATCGACTCAAGTGACTGGCATATGTGACGAGAACAAGATCTGCGAAAGGACGGCATTGATGGCCGCGCCTGGGGAGACATGTAATTTACGCTAACGGCTATGATGTAAACGCTAAAGCAAAGGAAATACATTTGAGCAGCCACTGATACATCTGTGTTGGCTTGACTTTTGCAACTCCCACTTCCTTCATCCGTCAAGGTCATCCACAGTCATCTCATCTCCTTCCCCAGCTGCTAGCCTCTCGGCGACAATCTTACAATGAAAATTATTCCTGCTCAGATCCATACCGAATCATGAGCACGAGACACCTCATATGCGTACACAGAAGCTGTCCCAGACATCGGTGCATGTTCTCGTACCTGATATCCCCACAAAAAGCAGGATCTGTACGACACAATACTGCCCAAAAACCCATAGTATTTTTCGTAAGTCCAAATCCATAGACAGATCATAGAGCGTACGGGTTGAGCGAGCGAATGGTGAGGCATCTGTACTTCAGTCAGTAAAAGTCGTGGGAAGAGATGGCAGGAGGAACTTACGGAGGGCTCTTGGTGAGATCCGTCTTCAAAATCACTGGTACCCGAGTCATCTCCTTGACATCTTGGATGTATTCGCCATTCTCCTCGCGGAGAGTGAAGAACTTCAAGTACTTCTCCTTGGCGCTCAACTTGGCCTCGACTGGCTCGCCAGGGTGGACCTTCGAGTCAGATCGAGTGCGGTGAAGATTGCCAACGGCGGTCAATGAGTTCTTTGTTGGCGAGGGTGGGACGCTCTGAGTTGGCCGTTCAGCAAGTGATACTCCAGCAAGACTATCAGCGACATCGGAGACATCATCTTCGTCATCAAAGAGAGCGTCAACGTCGTCAGTAGAGATAGTACCAGTCTCCATCTGCTTGCGTTGAGCCTCCTCATGCTCCTTCTTGGCTCGCTCGGCAACAGCAGCTTGCTTGGCAGCGGCTGCAGCATTTGTGGTACGCTGAGATGCACCAGGCTTGGGACGCTCATCTTCTGGAACGTACGCAGATGACGGAACACCCTTCTCCCAATACAACTCCAGAATGCGCTCATTTTTGCGGAACTCGGCCTTCTTCAAAGGAAGTTGATCGCAGTGGACTCTCTTCTCGAAGCCATACTCCGGGATGAGAACGTCGAACGCAGAGTCGTACACGCAAAGAACGATACCCTCGCTGATGAGCTCGCCACCAACCTCCTCACGCTTTCGGTCCATGATACGGCAAGATTCGATGTGAACACTCTGCTCTTGGGCATTCTGAGACGAATCCTTCTTGGTGTTACAAGCTTCGGTGGTCTTGACGAGGTTCTCGATATCTTCGGTGTATTCGATCTGGCCCTCAGAAAGGACTGCCTCCAATTGACGGTGAACAACCAGATCGGCATATCGTCTGGAGGGGTTGGTGAAGTGGGTGTAGAGAGGTAGGTTCAAAGCATAATGAGGCCAGAGGTGTTGAGGTGTCTTGCCAGCGATGTAGTACTTGGCGCGTTGCATGGCCTTGACCAACAAGGTTTCCATTCCCAATCGGACCTCAGTATCTTCCACCTTGAACAGACTGTTCTGCAGAGTTCCACTGCTTGTGGTATCCATCTCATAACCAATCTTGTTCATGCGTTCGGCGAATGTTGTCAAGCGACGAGGGTTGGGCGGGCTTTGTCGGCGGAGAAGAGCTTTTTCTGGAAGGCCTTGAGCAATCTTCTGTGCGACATATGTGTTTGCCTTGTGCATCAATTCCTCGATCAACTCGTGGGATGGGGTCGAGTCGAAGATGTTCTGCTCGACGGGAACGTTTTCATCATCAAGTTGGTAGATGAGTCTGAGAGGAGCGATAGTTTCACCGTTTGTACCGAGTCGGCGTTCTCGCCACTTCTGTGCGACGGCCTAAGATATTGTTAGTATGGAGCAAAGGGCGATGATGCAATTTGCTAGCAAACGCCGAAAAAAAAACAAGTCGACTTTCAATGTCCCATGAAAGGAGGGGCATTTAAACGTCATTACAGAACTTGAACTTACGTGTAGAATCTGAATCTCCTTGACCTCGGCTCCGTCGAGCTTTGTGTCAAGGTGGCCGGAGAGAACTGCATCAACCTCCTTGTATGTCAACTTGCCAGAGCTCTTGATGATACTCTTTCCAATCCATGTCTCCTCATCTTCAACCGTACCAGTGTGGGCATTGACCTTGAAGACAACACTGACAGTGAGTCTGTCCTTGCCAGGCACCAGAGAACATATTTCCGAAGCAAGCTTGGGTGGGAGCATGGCACAGGATCCTAAAGGATTGGAATAATTAGCAATGAGGCCAAGAAAGGTTGGGGAAAATAGTGGGGAGGGCTCACGGTTCATCAGATAGACAGCCGTGCCTCTCTTACGAGCTTCTCGATCGACCAAAGAATTCGCCTTGATGAAATGGGCGACATCAGCGATGTGGATACCAATCTCAATCTTGCCGTCATCCTGAGTCTTGACGTGAATGGCATCGTCCAACTCATTCGCACCGTTGGGGTCGATCGTGAAGGTCTTTTCGTCTCTGAAGTCACGGCGAGAAGCAATAGCAGCCTCATCTTCCTTCTCGAGAGACCACTCGTCAAGTCCGACACTTCGAGTGACTGCATCAGAGAACTCGTCGGAAGCGAAGTTGTTGTCTCGAAGAAGGGCGTCAGTCTCAACCTTCAGCTCGCCCATCTTGCCCAGTTGCTCGACAAGAGTACCGAAAGGATGTAGCGAAGTGATTGGCCATCTCTTGATGCAAGCGACGAAGATTCGGTCGGCATAGTCCTGGTGCTTCTCAACGAAGTCACGTGGAGCTTGCTCGGTGGGGATGGCAATCAATGGCACTCGTTTGTCTGTGGGTTTAAACCAGACGATCTTCGGCTTGTCTTGCTGTCTCTGCTCCTGATGACGTCCCGAGTTGCCGTCTCTGGCTTGACGCTCGGCTTCTTGCTTCTCCTTCGTAGCTTGGCTACTGGGACGAAGCAAGCCAAGGGTGCCAGAGAACATTTGACCAGCGACACGCTCAATAACTGCTACAATGTGTCCTGCATAGAGGGGTCTTTGGTCGTCATTGACTTCCTCTTCTTCAACAAGGAGAAGACTTTGTCCTTCAACTTCGACGTCGTCGTTCTTCTTCTGCGTGGGTCGCTGTCTCAAGCTACCACGTCTTCGAATTCCGCCCTCGCCAGTTCCAGATTCTTGGTCACCGTTGGTAGAGTTATCTCGGTGAGATCTGTCATTGCCATTGCTGGAACCACCTCGAGTGTCGGTGATATCCTTGCGCTTCTTCTTTTCTTCCTTCTCGCGTTTCTGACCCCAGACTTCGTCAACGTCAAGCAATTCAACAGCAACGAGATCTCCTTCCAAAGCCCTGTTACGATCCTTGCTACCGCAGATGAAGATATCGGCATCGAGAAGCCCATCTTGGGTTGAGACGTATGCATCACTTCGGTTCTTCTTGTTGACACGGAGAATACCAGAGACCAATTGACCGTCTCCCAAAAGTGCAGGCAGAGTGGCTTGTGGAAGGTAGGGTGTGAAAAGTGTCTTGCGCTGTTGCTGCTGCTGTTGAGCATTCAATTGTGGTGCATGCTGACTGCCACCGAGACCCATATTGCCGTTCATTTGAGCAGCCTGCAGAGCTTGCAGCTGGTTCATTTGGAGCGGGTTCAATTGCTGACCAGGGTAGAGAGGTTGTTGAACGAGAGCCATTTGACCTTGTGGTAATTGGACGAGCTGAGGTTGACCACCATATTGGAAGTTACCAAGGTTGTTGATGGACTGGTTGACAGATCCGCGGTTGCGATGACCAGGCTGGAAGCCACCTTGTTGACCTTGGAAATTACCCATCTGACCTTGCTGATCTTGCTGAGGTGCTTGGCCTTGAGCTGGTTGGTTTCTCCAATTGCCTTCAAAGTTTCGAGATGATTGTCTGTTGTGACCAGTAGAGCTACCACGTCTTTGGAAGTCGGTTTGTCCGCCGGCTCCAGCATCTGCGGTTGCTTGCATTGGTGGGAATTGGAATGATCCGCCACCGCGCATCGCTGAGCCACCTCTGCCATTGGCACCGACAGCCATGCTTTGACTCCGACCATGTCCGCTGCCCCTACCACGGAGGCTTGCACCTGTGCTAGCATGGTTGCCTTGATTTTGTGTATTCTCCTCCCCAGATGGACTCTCTGTGCGTTCTGTGGGGGTTGCACCTGCTGCACCAGGGATAGGGAATTGGAATCCGGATGTGGTTCGTTTCTGCTGAGCTAACTCTGCAGCCTTCTTGGCTTCAGGCAACGCAAGAGAGTGGCGACGTTGATGTCCACTGCCTGGAGGTCCTCCTCCACCACGGCCACCTCTGCCAGAACTGTCTCCTCTATTGTGTCCTCCGAAGTCGCCAAATCCTGAAGCTGAAGCCCCGGATGATGGAGCAGGAGGAGGGCCCATTCCCATGTTTGGAAGTGCCGATTGATTACGGCGATGTGATAAGGGTTGTGTAGGAGCGCCCATAGGAGCATTCATCTGCGGTTGCTGCATCTGATTCGGGAACTGAAAGGCATTTTGCGGTGATAGACCATGCATCTGCTGCTGTTGAATAGGATATCCTCCACCTGCCAGCTGTTGGGTGGGTGGAATCATGCCCATGTTCACATATTGTTGGTGGGTAGCTTGAATCTGCTGCTGTTGTTGTTGGAGCAGTTCGATTTGTTGTTGAATCGCAAGTTGTTCCACTATACAAACGAGTTGTTAGTATAGTGTTGATGCTGGAGCTGATGCTGGGGTATGACGACAGGCGAGCCTTTGAGGCTATAAACAGAGCAGGACAACTTACTTCCAGGAGAAGAGAACATGCTCATCAAAGGCGTCAGCTCCGAGGGACTTCTTCTATGAGCAATGTGAAGTCGACGGCCTGCAGGACCGGGAACACCACCTTGCGGTGGTGGATTTTGCTGATGCTCCATGACGACGGAACTTGCACGTCGAGTGCGATGGAATTGGGCGTGGTGTTGTGTGCAATCCAAATGATTGTGGGTGAATGATCAAAAGAGGGCAAAGGAGAGGATGTGAAGAGGGAGGTGAAGGAGCGATTCTCGAGGATTCGAGGACGTGGGATAGAGAGTGAGGGAGAAAGGTTGAGGAACAGGAAGAGGTCGAGGTGTTTGGTTTGGTTTGGAGTCCAAGGTTGCGTTGCGTTGATGCTGCGCGGCTTGGCGGCCCCTTCCGTTTGGGGTTAGCGCCTGTGCAGTGCTTGCCGTTCTAGCGCTGTCACGTGTGTACGGTACAGTACGTAAGGATTCTCGTCGAGCTCGTATTGCGATCGCGATCGATTTGTTGCGTCTGGATACGAGAAGAAAGTCGAGAGAGAATGGGTTGTCTTGTTCGTGGTGACGAGTTGGACGAGGACAAATTAATGTTATGGGAAGCGAAGTCGGGAAGCTCTTTTCCATATTCACTCGATATCTCAATTCGAACCTGAGGCTGTGGCAGATGGCGGCCGAGTCAGTGGGAGAACTTCTGTATGAACCTGGTCCAGCATCTGTGCCAATGAACGCGGCTTATGGCTTGTTTCACTTGCAGATGTAACCAATGGCTTCGAACCCGAGAATGTTGCACCAAGCTTTTTGGTTTCCATATCAAACCTCCCCTCAATCCCCACGCTCATCCTCGAATCCATTCCCTGTCAACTCTCCCAGATAAAAATTGCCATACTGGATCTGAATGAAGCTTTATGGCGCCTTTGTTTATTTATATAGGGTACAGCTCATGCTGTTCGAAAAAAGTGATACACCAAAGTACTAGGACCCCAGGGACGTTCATTAAGACTTGGAACCTATGAACTTGCTCAACCTAGGAATCAACTCGAATGAAGCCTTAAACTTATACCAACTACTTTTGGGAGTGTCTTTGCAGGCTTCGAGGCTCCTTTGCAAAGTACCTCCAGTACCCGGACATTGGTATCGTTTTTTCTGCAGGGAGATAAGCTACATGAGGGCAAGTAGGTGCTCATCACAATCTATGCTCTTATGGGTGGGCCTTGTCTGCCGGGTTGCATGTGAATCATTTCACGGCCAAGGAGTCGCGTATAATAGAAGTGTGTGTATGCATCTGTGAATGATGGACTCAATGGCAGTTGGACATGTCAAAAGACTCAAGTCGATCACCAAGGCAAACTATAGTACCATTACTCCACTCGAGAGATTCTTACTGAGGCTTTCATCGCTATCAAGGCATCCTTTTCATCTTTCAAATGTCGAATGCTGGTTGGGACAATGACCGCCAACGCAGCAATATCACCAAAATCGTGACGCAGGATCGTTGGCGGAACATGAGTTGTACTTGGAGGGAAATTTTAGTAGCGAATAATACTTGAACATTTCGAATGGGACGCTTGGAGATCGTTTCATAAGGTGTCAAACAAATAAGAATACCAAGAAGCAAGCAGAAGGTTGTGCTGTTCGAAGTTGAGGAGAACCCTTGTCGCAAGCTCCGAGCGGTGTAGAGTGGCAGAAAGATATCTCGAGCTTCACGCGTCCAGCTCACCATCGACAATGACAACGCGAAAACCCTGCTTCAACGACAGCAGTGAATCTACTCGGCTACCGAGTTGATTCCCAATGTGCCCAAACAAAAATGTCAGAAAACTCCCCAAACGGTGACACCTCGTCGCCGCAACCTCCAGACAGCAACGTCAACATGGATACGGCAAACATCCCATACGAGCTGCGCAATGCAGAAGCGGTACACAGAGCTATGCTCGACGAGTCTCGAGCATACCACGAAAATCTGCGAAAGGAGGCCGAACGAGTCCTTGCGAAGCACCTCTTGGAGGAGCGCCTTCGAGATCTCAAACTCCAGGCCGACGAGGCGGAACACATATCCAAGTTGCAGTGCGAAGCAATCGAGCAGGAGAAGAGGAAGCAAGATGCGGAGGCGCGAAGGTTGAAGGCAGAGGCGGAATTGCAGCAAGCGGCACAGAGAACTAGGGAGGCAGAGATAAAGAAGAGGGAAGCAGAAAACGCCGCAAAGACTATGCGCCCACTACCACCACGAGTCTCAACACCTCCTCCCCAAGCTGCTCCAGTCCAACAACCCGCTGCTGCTCAACAAGCACCGCAAAATCCACCCGCAGGCTCTTCTGCCAACCATCCTTCATCTGCCAACCCACCTCAAGCGCAAACCACTACACCACAAGCTCAACCTCCCACAAATCCCTTTGCTCCAGGTCAGCCAGCACAATCGACTCCTCCACAAGCAGCCCAGAACAATTTCCCACCAACAACCCACCAAGCTCCTTCGAACCCACCTCCACAGCCCAATCCACCAGCACAGAATGGCCAAGCACCACACGCCCATCAACAAGGACATCAATCACACCAGACGTTCATGGCGAACGACCCAGATGCCCTCAAATACGCTGCTATTCACCAGGCATTAAAGCCGTTCCGAAAGCAGGTCAAGCCAAACATCAGGGATGCGAGGGGCGAGAGAGTCAAGGGCCCGGATGGCAAGGACATCATGGGTCCAATCGAAGCCGAAGCCAGCAAACAATCTCGCCTCCTTCGTGCCGCGGTCGGTCAATTGAAAGCAGCTGGTAGCAATGCAGCAACCGTAAGTGCTTCAATTCTAACTTCTGACACAAGCTAATCTCCGTCACAGCACAAGCGCATGATTGATATCCTCAAGAACTCCCTGACTTACCAAGTCAATGGACAAATTCTTCCCGTCGATCCCAGCCCATTCGTAATCCAGGTTCCTCCGCCACTCAACGACCCGAACGCAAACAGCAACGACAATCAACTACCCGCTCTCTTCGTCTACCTCCTCTCTACCTTCTCCAAAGCCCTCGTCGCCCAAGCTGGCCTCGAGGCTCATTCCGACGTCCAGATTGCCGAAGCTGTAGCATTAGCAGCACACCAGGTATTCTCACACCCAGACCTTCTGTGGCGCGGCAGGTCTATGATCGATATCCTTGTTGCAAAGATTCGAAAAGCTTGTGGAACACTGTTCGGTTTCAGGGGCTCCGAGACCACTGAAGAAGGTCGCGCACGCTTGGGCTGGCAGAAGGAAGATGGCAACTGGATTCAAGAGTCGATGCATTACGACCGCATGAGAGGCATCGCCGCCTTCTATGCAGGATTATGTCTCCGTCAGTACAAGAATCGGGTCAACCCATATCCTCCATACCATTACTGGCGTGCCATGGCTGCTATTGTCGCTTGTCCGGTCCAGGAGAGAACGAACACTTCGTACTACGTCCTCAATGCCTTGATTAAGGGCCATGAAGCGAAGTTCTTGCAGTTCTACGGTGATATGGCAAAGGCTGCTTTGTGGGCCGCTTTGGTCGAGTATCCAGCTGGTGCTCCGGAGAAGAATCCTGCAGTCACGGCATTGGCGACTCTGGGCGAGAATGTTTTGCAAGCATGATCTCTCTACTTCGCTGCTCGATGGTCCTTGGGGATGGCATACGTTATGATGATTTGAGATTCAGGAGTTTATGGTTGGACAGCATTGGGGGCGTTAGGCGGTTCTGTCATCCAAGATTGACGGATCAAAGTGGTCTTTGATTCGTGCTTCCCGCTGAAGCGGACGTATTCTAGATGGACATGTATTCTAGAGACAAATGTTACGTGAATATACCAACTACTCTTCCGCTGACTGTGATGCAGTGATTGTGCTAGGCTTGTTCAAGTGAGGTCCACGATCACGTGTAGTGACCCATGCTGTTGAAAGTCCTCGGCACCCTTCAACGTCAAAAATTCCTTCTCGCTGCCCTCTCTTTCCCAAAGACACAAAAAACTGCCCAGAAGTTCAGCCACAATAGATTGGGTACTTAGAATGTTCCTTCCCTCTAGTTCCCACTACGCAAACGCACAAAAGCCAGCAGCAATGTCACTCGCCTGTTCTCCCTTGCCTTGCCAGCCACAATTGAATCCTGTCCAAATACTTCCAAGATATCCAGTCATAATCCCAAAGAACGACTAGAAGAGCTATAAACCCAGCTTGTGAGAACCCAAAGGACCGAAACAGCTCCCAGCATGGTGAGTATTCGTTCCATCATTCCTACCCATGCTCAACACTGCTGATATGACCCTAGATTGCGAACATTGCCTCTCCCTGAACACACAGCTCTATTTCACTCCCAGTCTCTAGCCACCAGACTCTAGGCCTGGGTACTCAAAGGACAGTGTCGTCTCGCTCTTCTGCATTGGTACCGCTACCTGGATTCTCCGGGTAGCCAACGCCACCGTCTCATTGCCTATAATCTCCAAATACCTCTCTACCACTGTTTTCTTTTTGTCACACCGAACAACGACATCCCTCACTACTACGTCTTTGAGTACTCTAAGGTATGTAAATCGCCATTGTACTTGAAAGCGTGAAAGTCGCCGCTGCTCGAGACTTGGTATACGGATTTTGGGGTCTCCAGCGCCATCCTCGCCTTTAATGTCGCGTTTTACTATCTCTGGACCAGTCTCTTACTATACTTCGGCGTCTTTGACGACTTTCCTGTCCTTGAAGTAGCCGTGGAGAAAAGGGCGATACCGAGTCCGCAAAACCACGACCTGGGGTTGTGAGGAGCCATCCCCACGATCCGGTCTGGTTTTTGGGCATGTTAAATACTGGTCTGCTCTATAGCCGACATCTCTCAATCTGGATCGGCATTGCGACATGAATAGGAGTATCCGCGCAGGAATGTGTCCCTGGTACGGTTGTAGTGAAGAGATGTGTTCTAGTATTGAAGCAAGCAACTATCTTTATTTACAAGCACAGCACAGCAGCAAGGACGGAGACCACCACGAATCTCTTGACGTACACGAGTGGTCAGGCAGTTCCGACGTGACCTCCTTACCAGAGCCTTCGTACTGCTGCTTCGGGACTGCTAGCACCATCACTCGAACTATAATTGAAGCGTGGTCCCAAGTTCTGGATGCCCAACCCATTGTCTCCGTCATTCTTTCAGTACCGTTGAAATCGACGCACGCTGTATTAACCACATAAATGCAAGTATATACTACCGTTAAAATCGCACTTTCTATTGCTAAACGTGCGTTCTCGCTTTTTTACTAGCTTTCAGACCAATTTCCCCCGTAATGCCATTGAATGATTATTTCAGCAAACTATATCCTTGAAATGAGCACATAGGCATTATCGGTGATCCAAGTGGGTACGATAGGATCGACTTCCGATTCTGAGTCCTCGATATCGCCTTTCTTTTCCTCAGCTGCAGTATCCATTGCAGGCTTCAATTTATCGAACAATCCGGAATGCTTTGCCAAGCGAAACCATATGTAATACATGGTGATGCTGAAGGCAGTCGTGATAGTGAGAACTCCAAAATCTGTGTACCAGTGCTCGATAAGTGGTGATTTCCGGCATACTTAGCTGCTACTTACAAAGTCTCTTGCGAGTTTACACAAGCCTTATATACCTTTTTGCCAGAAGTTTTGCCAAAAATTCGGAATCTGACGACACCTCTAAATATGCAACCCCAAGCCTCTTGTACTCGTCCTGGAGGTTCGTTCGCTGAATCACAACTATAAACATTTGGACCGCCTTATCCATATTTTCTCCAGCTATAGGATCCTCGCTAGCTCCAACTATCATGCATTCAAAGGAACTTGGCGGGTCATCTGGGCCTTCTAATAGCGGCAATTTCCCTGAAGCTTCGTCAAAGAGAACAATGCCATTGCAGTGCTCGCGATCCTCATCCAATTCGGGCACTATCAATCCGTATACTGGTCCCTCCCATCTCACCCGGAGGTTTCGTCTATGATATTCAGTATTACGGCTCATCCTCTGAATAGAGGAATTGAGAGTTACTTGGGGCCATCGTAGCCTCGTTCGACGGGAGCTAAAAATATGGACTAAACACTCCAACTTCGGTGGTTCGGTGCGAATGAACTTCGGGGCGTCCAACGTGAACTTGTCTTGCTTGAAGAAGGAATAAAAGGACACAGCAGAGCCGGCAGCAAGCCAGCTCCAGGATGGAGCTGCGCAAATGTCAATAGGATAAAAGATATGTTAGTAGCTATTACTTACCTCCACTCTTTGACGTTCTTACTCTTCTTGATCCTGGCTTCCCCCAAAATACGTTAACCTTATTTTTGTCTTTCCAAATTGCAGTACATTGCGGATCAGTAAGCCAGCTCGGACCCTTGAAGCAGTCCAAGACCGGCCTGTCAAGATCCCAATACAATTCAACAACAGATTTATCGAAAACGAAATCCTCTATCGTTCTTTCGTCCCCTGAAAATGGCCACCAAAAAAGAGCTTTTTGTATGCCCTCTAAGCACATGCCAGCACAGAATTCCAAGCCAATATTGTCGCCTATCACTCTCGTAATAGATCCCAAGGCCGGCAGCCGGTCTTTTTCATAGCTTAAGTCAAGCATGCTATATGCAGCGACTATTTCGTCCCACTTTAACCAATCGCCAGACGGTTTAGTCCCCAACATACTAGTGACTTGGAGGTTGAATTGATCGCGGTATCTCGACAATGGGGCCATGCTGTCCAACCTTTTTTTCAAATCTGATGAGTAACTGAACAGGCTGCTGTTATACAAGTAGCCAGGATCGGCCCCAAACCTGGATTCCGTATCAATCCCGTTGCGGCATTCCCAAATAACCTGGTCCTCCCCGTAGTAGATGATTCTCCGAGAACATATACGTTCTTGAAAGGTCCACCCTCGGAATGCCCATCGACTCTGCTGCAATTCTGAGGATAATTGCGGAACTTCTCGGTTTCGATCCAGATACGTCGGTATCTGCGAAACGTAAATATTTCCAACCTTTGTTGGGAGGACAGCGGCAGGTTCCAACTCCCGTTCCAGAAAACATCCTTCTTCGGGACTATGTGCACCTATAGCCGCAATTGTGAAATCAGCAAACTCATAGATTGAACCCATAAGCCTTGCTTCAGCTTCCCAATCTGCATTGTCATTTTGAATAATGCACAAGCGGTCAACCCAAAGAAACCGGAAGCCAAGAGTCTTGGATATGGTCATCGCATCTCTAATTGTCTTTGGTAGTCTCTCAACAGGTATGCTCTCTTGAAGAGCTTGGTACGTTTCCTTGGTTAGCTTCAACTCATCTGGTCCCTCGTCTTGGCCCCAGCAATAGCTAAGGGCAACGTATTTGCCACGGGTACCGCGAGTCTCTCGAAGACAGAATTTTTCGTTGGCTTTCGGGTTTATATAGAGTAACCTGGATGGAAGTGGACTGCCAGTGCCGCAGTCTACGCCGGCATACGTCTGCGAACAAGTTGGATGATTCCGTTCACATTCTCCCATTTTCGAACGCAGTCTTTGAAATGCGAGCTCTGACTCAGGAGAAACGATTGATCGTCCGAACCCAAGATGCGCAAAGCCCTCTTCGTCAACTGGTATGAATTAATAAAAGAATCGACAACATTACAATGAGATATTTCGGACTTACCTGGGTCCACGAATACACGTAGGAGTAGAGGTGTCACGTTCCCCATAGCCCCAGTGCTCGACAGATAGATCCTCAAACACCCAGTACCACTAGACAATAGTTTGAAGTATGATAATTTTATGCGATTGTTTTTGTCTCGCATAGCGGTTGTGGTAAAATCGCCGCCCCGGTAGATGGCGCAATAGATTTGAGCACATAATGCGCACTGCTTTCTGAGTGCATCTAATTCGCCCACCGTGTGAGGATATAAGTATCCATGAATATCATCCAAGTTCATCCTGTGCAAGTCTGGAATTCGGCGAAAAATATCCGCAATTTCTTCGGTCATGTTAAGTGAGCAACCCAAAGTCTCTAAAGTGATCCTTTCGCAAGCTTCGCAGAGTTGCTGCCTTGAAGTTGGAAAGCTTCTCGTTTCGTTGCTGAGACGCTCAAGGTTGCTTTGCCACAGTTGCTGCGCTGACATTTTTGCGGGGGTCTAGATCGAAAATATGGAAAAATTCAAGAACAAATTATGAGCTTAATAGGAACTTGATGGACTTGGAAGCGCTACTCTAGGTTGGATGGAGGTGAAATTTGGAAGGGGAAGCCCAACATTTTGGTAAGTCGTAAGGCTGAATTGCCAGTCACATGCGACCGCCCAAGAGAGATCCATATAGGCAACCAAGCAACCCATGCACTTTTTTCTAATTTTAGCGGATGGCGGCAAATAGTTGAGGTGTCAAAACCAGTCCCCTCGTTCACTAGGCCTTGTTCACTTGCGCTCACCCTTACCCACCCTTAGCTCATCCAGTATTATTGATGCTACC
>FJOG01000031.1:426815-440965 GCA_900073065.1 Phialocephala subalpina
GTACCTCCAATCGGGGTGAGGCCAGCGAAAGTAAAATTCGCGCGCTTTAAAGCAAGGAAAGGTAGATTAATGCAAAGGACAAGCAAGGCGACGCGAAGGCGGAATTGATAAAGAGCCCCTCAGAAAATGGAGGTCCAAGCCATGCACATTCGGCTTCCGGTTTTTGCACGCTGCGGAATTTTTCTCCACGGTCACCCCTGTGGCGCTTAGCTTAGACCCTTGCCTTATCAAACTTAGTTTGATACGGCATGTTCCCGCTGCTGAAGGATCATAGAAACTGTTTAAATTGTTTCTTGCGTTAGCTACACTATTAGCTATAATAATGATTAAAGCCTTGCGAACTAGTTAGTCTTTATAACGTACATACGTAAACTGTTCATTGTAAGAGTAGCGCCGGTGCGCGTCGGCCATCCTCCCTACTAGCGTCTATAAGGTGTTTATATACGTTTAAGATGCATATATTCACCGTTTGCGACCCCTGTATAATAGCCTCGTTGATATTATTCTTGAGAAAGCCTCTGAAATTTGAAAGTGTATGCTCTATGAGTCTCTGTCTAATTTGTCGTATTATTCTCGTGCCCTACTTCTTCTTTTCCTCTTAATAGGGAAATATATAGCCGTGGTAGCCCCAAATAGAATAGAAAGTCCTTTTCTTATTTTACACCCAAAGTAACTCTATTCCCTCCCCTCGTTAGATCTTAAGATGAGTCTAGCTTACTAACTGCTATCTCAATCTCTTTTGGTTATAGTAAGCCTAAAGGATAACTACTCATTCGAATATTGAATGTTCCTTCTCCACTTGACATGAAAATACAAAGCCGTCGTCGCGACAGCGGGTCCAGAAATACAAGATTTGCGAAAGCGTAAATATCACTATTATTACGAACCAGAAGCAATTACAGTAACAAGAACCAAGCAGAAACGCAGAACTATCTGATCTCGATACCCATGAGCTTGCTCTCGTCCTCCAGCCATGCCTCCCCGTCCATCAGGCCGTCCATGTTCGCATGTCCAATGAGCTGGTAGTGGCTTCCAAACGCGCGGAGAATGAGCAGTTGGTCGAATCCAGCGGCAATAGCAATTTTGTCGCCGACCTGGAAATCTCCTAGCCCCGTTCCGATCAGACCGTGTTCTGAGATGAGAAGTGTTTGGTGATACAGGCTTGTCAAATCACAGATTTCGTTTTCAAATTCTTTGAGTTCGTCAGGAATGGTGACTTCCGCGTTGAAATTGCCTCCGTTGTATACGTTTTCGGCAAGATGAGTGTATTGCTCCGCGAAAGCTTGGAAGCACTGTTTTGGAGGTGTGTTTCGAGGCGGATCTTCGTGGATCGACCCTTTGGCGATGGATAGGAATCGTTCGGCAGTGTAACTGAATCCGGAAGCCTGTTGCGCAAATGCACGCATTTCGCTCCACCAGGTTCCAAGTATGAAGTACACCTCTAGTGTGGGCGGTACAAAGTCTGTCCCGCAAGGTATGAATTCTGTGCCGATGAACTGCAAAGTGTCGCAGATTAATCCTTTCAAACGGATAGCTCTGGAGGACGGGACGTATTCAAATGTCAATTTCGACTTCGGCAATGGCTTCTTGGGCCTCATGATGCCGGGATGATCCGGACGATCTAGGTAGGACAGGTATTGCAAGTCGGGTACCCAGCTAGGGAGATCTGAAGTGCAGTGGTTTCGTAGGTCATGTCTTCGTGAGGCTTCGGATGTACTGATGGCGGCAAGGTAGAGAATCCGGACATCCTTTTGCTCCGATAATGCCCACAATGTTGTCTTCTCGTATACTTGGGATACCGGAAGGCTATAGTCGGGGAGTCGGAAAGGAAAACTATCTGCGGCTTTTCTTTCCGGCCCAAGTGCGCTTAGGGCAGCCAAGATGGCGAAAATCTGATCTCGAGGGTCTCCACATCGACGTCCTATCAGGTGCTTGAGGAGTGAAGACAGGGTCCATTCGTTGTTGGATTGGTTTTCAGGTCGGCGAAGTTGTCCTAACAGTGCCTGTTTCAGTGTCTGTAGCCCGATAATAACAGTCGAGGAAGGAAGTACATGTTGTACTTCAAATGTAGAAAAACGCATGTACGAAAGGAGGGCGTCGTCGACCAAGAAGTAAAGTGCATCGTGGTAAAGTATGACGAACTCCTGGAATGTCCACATGCGGTGAAACCATGGTGAAGCTACGAACTCTAGGTACGTTTTCTCTAGGTGGATGTTAGCAGGTAATAGAATGACGAGATTTTGCCAATAGCTCACTATCGGTTTCGATATCGCCGGCATAGTTAAAACCCATAGCACCTCGAAACATCTTCAATGAAACAGCATTCGGATCTTCAATGCATTCCCTTACCGTAGCGCGACAATCTCCACTGATACGAAAGAGAAATTCTTTGATCTTATTGTCCAGTTCTCCAGGCCATATGATTACATTTCCCGGATACCTGTAGATGTCGCCCATATTCGCTACGTTACGAGACCGGTCCTCGAGAGAGCTCTGGTTGATACATATCTGGTCGATCCAGACCTGCCGTATGCGATCTTCGAGTCGAAGAGTGGTGAGGATTCGCTGGCAGTTTCGCGTTATAAAGAATGGCCTGCCTTCGCAGAGAGCCTGAACATCGAGGAGCTGTGCATCCCATGTGTACGAAATAGCGTCATAGAAATGTCGGTCATCCAGAGAGACTGTCTTGAGATCGAATCGGAGAATGTCATTTCGAGAAGTTGCTGGATGGAGTTGAAGCAAACGGAAGGAACGGGTGTTTTGAATTACAGGAGGATCGTACTGGAATTTTGGTGCTAATTCTGACATGGCGGTGACGATTTCGGACTCTGCGTTTGATTCAGTCAGTCTCAATTTGAAGGATGTAGCTCAACCTTATGTTCGCGATGGTTGATCAGACTAACGCTTCTCACTCACCGGATTTTCCTGCATCTTGTGTAACTAACTTTGCATGGCTGCATATTGGAATGTCCAATCCAGCACTGAAGTCGATCAACCACGATTGATCGGCAACGTACCCTTACGTCAAAGCTGACTTTCTTTAATCTAAACTTGCGATAAGTTTCTCGCTCACCGGAGTTTCCTACATTTCGTATACCCTTGCGTCGTTGCATTTTGCACAATACCCAATCCGCGATGAAATCGATCAGCCACTCCATCTCGTTATCGCGTTGATCATTGAGATGCAAGCTGAAAGTTTTTATTAAGCCGTCGGATCTGCTCCGATGACTTTGACGGCTGGACGTACGTTACGCGCGCTTTCGATCGCTGTTCTCGAGATCCTGCGATCACGGCCTCTTTCCTGAATGCACGCGCTCACCACCCACCGCACGTTAGAGGTAGCCTACTTAGGCTGCCCCACGCTCAATTTTTGGAGCTTAATATAGCTCAAAATCTGGCCAATCTTTGCCCAGAGACCAAATTTGCGCGACGCCTACCGTAGCACCCTCAAAGCCCCTTCAGCCATCATCCCAAACCTGCCACTAATATTACATTATCACTTATTGACCATTGCAGCTGAATATGCACAGTGTTCGCAAAGTTTGATGGAGGCTTCGACTTGATGGGGGGCTTTTCGTAGCGAGGTGACTTTGTAGGAAGGCGGTCAATTCGATCATTGGCAGAAAACAGGAGCGATTCGTATTAATTAGGGAAGGAGAAATTGTTCGAAGAAGAAGCGACCAGAGAACTCGAGGGGGAACGGTCGTATAGTAGATGATTGGTCGAGGTGTATTATTCTTGTCCTTGATTTTTTCATTGGATCTTCGAATCTTGCCTTGTCTTTCGTAAACTTGTTCGTCCTCGTCACTCGTGTTTGTATGCCTTCGAACGGCTGCCATCGGATGTATCTATGCAGATTATTGAGGCTGCTGAAGGCCTGCTGGCTGTCTGGATTTGCCATGAAGCTCTGCCGCCCAAGTCAGCTCAAGTGTGAAGCCCGCCGCACCCATCATCGAACCCTCGATGGTGGTCTGGCTGGGCACTTTCTTGTCTCGAGACGGATCCAAAAGTAGATCTCCTTGTCTTCGTGTGGTGCAATAATCGGTTGCTTGCAGGGAGGAGGCTGCTTCCGCTGATATCAATGACGTCGGTCGACATTGCGAGGTCTGCGAAGCTCCTGAGAGCCAAGGTAGGATAGACGAGGATGGAGTACAGCTATGCCTTTGTCAGATGCTGTAGTAGGCTTTGGGGAGCGAGATTTTGCGTTCTTTACCTTGCTATACTGCGTTTGAGATGTTGCGCGAGAAGGAGAACTTGACTTGCCTCAGGGGCAAGTGCGGGGTTGATCACTTCAAAGCAAAGCAACATATTCAAAGATTTCAGCGTTGTTTCTACTTCGTAATGAAGTATTTGGGTCTCAATGTCCGTGGTAGGAATGTTTTGATAGGGTTTTCATCCGATGTCAGGCGTCAAGCTGGGGATTGCTTCACGTTAGCGTGATTTTTCTACTTTGGGAAATCTATTTATTTAAATTTTCGACCGCACTTTCGGAATTCTTTTCTTCCCAGCGCACAGCATCTACATCGTCACTTCACCGTCTTGATTACATCCTGTGCACTACTGCTTTCGTCTTTAGAGCCTAACCAACTCTCTAGACCTTTTATCTTCCTCCGCTCTCCCTTCTTTCCCTCTCTGCCCTTCTTCCTTTTCCCTCTCTCGCACCGCCTTGCTCCTCTCTGCGCATACATCTATCCTGCGTGCGGAAGACTTTACCAATCTTTCCACCGTTACGATGTCCTTCTCCTACGCTATTCTCGCTATCCTCACCATCATCTTGGTCGTCCTGCGACGACCTCTTCCTCCTCTTCTGCGCCTTGCGCCAGCGCACCTATGATCTTTGAGACACTCAAGCCTATCCCTGTCAAATCCATCAAGAGGTTTGCCCAGCCTGTTGCGTCGAAGTTGCCTGCTTCTTCCGCACTTGCGAAGCCTCCTTCAGCAGACCTCCGGGTCTCGTCCGCTGCTGATGCCTTCCAAAGCTTGAGTCTCAACGATCCTCGACCTGATGCCAATGATCTCATCGGTTCGAACTCCTCTCCTCCTTTCCGCAGATACGATGCTAACAACCCGAAGGTTCTTTCGCAAAGCTCTCGGCCAAAGAGTGGATCCCATACTCTGCCCCTCCTCCCGTACAGCCCAAGCAAAGTCCCGTATTCGACGATCTTACATCCGCCTTTGCAAGTCTCTCGACCTCCGACAACACACTCGAGAGACCATGCGCCGCCGTAGACAATCTCACCTCTTCCTTCGCCAAGGTATCCTTTTCGACAATCGACAATACTTTCGACGACAGTGTACTCGAAGAGCCCGAAGTGGACATGGACAATATCTTCGTTCCGTTCAGGAAGCTTTCTATAAAGGACCATCAGCTCCGGGCTTCTGCTCGTCTGAGCCATCCTTCTCGCCAAATCCCAAAGCAGGTTCCTGAGCCTGAGCCTACTCCAGAGTTTGCTGCTCCTGAGATTGATGATCTTGTTGCTTGCATGGCAACCCTATCCTACGAAGAAAGAACTGGTCTGCGTTCTTGCTGTGAGTAGAGTTTTCCTTTCTGCATATCCTCCTCGATGTTCCCTTCCAATGGGATGACACATACACACATTGCCAACCACCACCACTTGTTGTCAACAATACAAGCTGTTATCACTTTACTTTCCTCTCGCTTTCCTACTCCACCCAACAATGAGATGAAAGTGCTAACTTTCCCTCTCTACAGTCAAAGACCCAAGTCGCCCTCATCCCGGATCCAAGTCAGTAAACTTTGTCACGTACGAAGGACGTCCGGATGTCGATATGTGTGAGCTTCGTTACTACACTCTGCGCAAGGGTGAAGAACGTGGCCACAAATATTACAAGAGATCACGTCCGCACGTTCCTGGAGACAAGTACATTGGGACCGAGAATGATGGAACAACCTGGCTCGTAAGTCTCTCAATTCTGCTTTCCAATATCATCCGTATGCCTTTAAGAACTGTAATATTCTTCAATAGGCCAAAACTCTCGGATTGTTCCATCCTCCGGGTCGTCGTGGCAATCTCGGCAAGCTAGACCGTTGGTAATCGATCGAATTCGACGTCGTCCCGAAACAAGTCCAGCAACTCCCGGTCCTTCGACAAACATCACCGGTACTTGACCTGATCCGATATCCTTTCGGCCCTTTCCTCCGATCCTTCCCCTACCCGTATCGAGTCTCGACCTCGTCTGTCGACAGCCCCTTCTTCCCTGGACAGGTAATGTATCGCCCTTTCTTCCTTACATGACAATAGGTGTGTCCTGACCGACTATCGCCAAAAACATTCGAAAATAAGGCTCTTCAGATGAATCTCTATGGGCTACTTCCTGGTGGTCGGGAAAGTAGCTCTTGTGGAGGAGGTTGTTGGGCATCAAAAACAATCACCAAAAAAGCGGACATCGCACCGACATATGCCTGGAGAGATAACCGGCGGGGCTCGGAATGGTTTTTTCTTTTCCTGTTGGATTATGTTGGATTATTGGCAGTGGGGTGGTTGTTTGATTATTGTGGAGTGGAGAGCTTGTTCGATTATGGTTGTGGTTGAGGACTACACTCCCCTTTGAACTTACCGTGCACAGGATCTAGGTACTCTTTTTGACGACAGTTCCGACAACAAAACTTATCGACGCTCAAGGTAGAGGAGCAGGTGGAGGATGGGAGGCTAACCAAGGCCGCTGGTGGTTCGCGGCTTCCCAACATTTGGTGAGTATCCCAATTTTTGTTCACACCCCTAACCTTTCGAACTTGAAGACCATTGCTAACAAAACACCTCAACAGGTTCGATTGCCGACACACCACCAGGGCTAGACACGAGGGACAACGATCCCGCGATCATGCTACGAACTACCTCCCAATTCCCCGTTTCCTTCCGTCAGCGCGCCAAGGTGGCGGCGTAGTCTTGCGGGAAATGCTACCCCTTTGTAGTTACAGAGGCCTCAAACAAGACTCTCCACCTCTGCGTACGGTGTTTGGGACGAGTAGCCCCAGTGGGGTGAAACCAAGAAGAGCCTCCCGCTTTCTTCCTTTCTTTTACTTCGAGACTTCGCGACTTCCATCGAGGCTTTTTTCAAACAGCGGATGCTAACTCGAGATTTGATGTCTGCAGGTACTCGCCGACTCGACTGGAGGTGATGGAATGGATGGAGTGGATACACATATTGGTGGACATGACAGATACTCGTTGGTGGAGGGAAATGGATAGTGGGGTGCGGGGTTGTGCCGGGTGAGGAGGAATGCCGAACCGCAGAGCTCCAGTCTCCAGAGCCCAGGCTCTGCGGATAGATCTTGAATTTGCTTGTACATTTACTTGGTTGGCAGAGTTCTGCAGTCTCTGTTTAGCTTTTCTTACTTGTTGCTGATCTTGAAAAAATGAAAGTCCTTGGCCACTTTGAACATTTGCAGCCATGTGACATGCTTACACCCAAGGAAGCTCGAGGTGATGCTCAACATACACAAAACTTAACATTAAATTAACACATTAACTACATACTCATGTTTTCATCAATCATTCTGGTTTCCACCTTCCAGCATTACTTCCTCTCCTTCATTATTCTTCAACATCAACACAAACTTTTACTTCCAATGTCACACTTTCCTCTCCATCTCCTTACTTTCATCCTTCATTCTTACCAAACCAACTTAACAGGTAGTGATGTAAAGTCCAATAGGAGAAGGATTATAATCCTGGAAGTACCTGAGGCAGGTATCTCCGCTCGCCTTTGCCTCAAAGCTGACTGCAGTCCCAGCTGGACATGGGAATGTAGCGATGCTGTACGAATTACCCGGAGCAACAGTGGTGACGCCGTAGTCTGTCTTGACAGCAGGAGCATTAGCAAAGTCAGTTGATTGTGTTGCCACACTACTCAAAAGACTGAAGTCGATGCCGCCATTCCCGGAGAAGGTGAAAGATGAGGTTGTCAACTGGGCCTGAGTGGGGAATAGGAAGATTAGAGAGCAGGTCTTGCCGGAGTCTGAGGCGGGGATGTCGAAGTTGAAGATTGTGGAGATTGTGGAGGATACTTCGCCGAAGAAGGACGTGCCTGGAAACCAGTGTTAGCTGAATGTCCTATGAGAACAGAGACATCACGTCTCAGGACCGGGAATAACGAGGAGGAACGAGGTTGAGGAGCTTACCAGCAGCGGCATTCGGGTTCGAAGAGTCGATGGGCACGATGAGATGCGGGAATTCGTAGGGTCCAGCGAGATTTGTTGGGCAGGTCTTTGGTGGTGGTGGTGGGGGAGGTGGAGGTGGTGGGCAGGAGCCGCAGCCGTCTGCCTTCAAGGTGATGGGGCCGCAGGCTACGGGGTCAACGGGTGAGGTGTAGATGTTTGCTTCTCCCTGGGATAAGTTAGTTCATGCTGGTGATCATCAATGGAGAAGGGGGTGGGTAGAGAAGAGGGTGGGTGGAGAAGAGGGGAGAAGTTGGGATGAGGACGTACATTGTCACCAGTCTGGCATTCGTAGAATGTTGCATCGCCGTTGTAGGTCACTGTTCCATCGCAGTTGACACCGAAGCCAGGGGTAGGAGTAGCTCCCACATCGCATTGGAATTGGGTAGTGGGTGCTGAGATTGTAAGCCAGTGTTAGTAAGAGGAGAAAGGACTGAAGACTTACGGGTCAAGATACATCCCCGACCATTCGCATCCGTGATCGAACCATCCGCGATGCAGTATTCAGCTGGCGAGAGAGGACCATTGACACGATTCTGTCCATCACCAAGCTGTCCGACAGTACCGGTCACAGCACCTGAGGCAGAAAGGTGAAAGCAGCAAGGGTTCCAACGAGGGATGATAGCATTGGCTCCAGCAACCAAGGCGAGAGTAAAGATGAACGTATTCATTCTTATGTGTGTTTTTATGAACGAGGGTATTTGTCTGTAACGATTGTGTGCTTGGATGAATTGCGAAAATTCCAAGGATGAAGACGAGCTTCCATACTTATGGGAAATGGAGAATCGGTGGAGGGACAATGGTCGTGATTGATGGAAAACTCTCAGCCCAACACGAGGTCACGCCTCCGGGTATCCGAGCTGGTCGAGCAAAGCTGCAGAAGAAATGAAACTATCGTCATTGTGCCTCACGCACCAAACCTCAGGTCACTCAGATTAGCAAACATGCGCTGTACAACAATGGTCATGAGACTCTGAGACTCACCTCACGATGTCTCAATGAAGCAAACGAAACTAGCGATGGGGTGCAGATTCGGATACTTGCAGTTAAGCTTACCTCGTATTCTAACTCTAACTTTAGTTTACCCCGCAATTGCAGGGTAGGTGCATTGGATTATGGGATGAACGCGTTCATTGTGTCTCTGGTATCGAATGAGATGATTTCTCGATGTCAAACATCACCAGGTTGTGGGATGCTGTCGGGACCAAGACGGGGTCATGTGATTAGGCGTCTGATAACATTGATGAATTGTTGGTTGTGCGACATCGTATCGAAGTCTGAAGTGACAATTGATTGTTCGGTTGCTCCGCGCCAGTAAATTGTTTCCATCTCATAACAAGGTTGTTAGGCTGCCATCCGAATGATCCGAAATCATGACCTGGGATAATCTGAGGATACGATAGAAAGCCAGCGACTGGCCAAGATGCCGATTGAACACAATAGATATAATCAAGGTACAAAGGATGTGAGGAGTGAAGGGAAGTTCCGCTTGGAGAATAGACGAGGCTCTACGATGCGGTGCAGGGAAGGGAGGAGAAAGCGATGGGCTCCGAACAGAATCCGAGGAACCGGGATGTTCCGCTCGGGCGCGAGCGTTGGGCCCCGAAAAAGAGGAGGCAGCATTCGATAACTTCAAACCTAGTCAATTGCTAACTACCAAGGTAGCAAAGGCGCGGGAGACGAGGGTAAAATGAACGAGTATCTTCTGTTCCATTCCTCCTACGCCAACTCCTCGGCAGTTCTCGCCCCTCCAGATCGCACCCCGTCCACAAGTTTTGTATGTATAAGAACCCCCTGTTCACCGCTCTTCTGGATCTCGAGATCTAAACCCGAATCGGTCGAGGGACCATGTTTCTTTTGGCGGTGGTCGTGGTGTTGGTGGTAGTTGTGGTCGTTCCATTAGCTTGTTGAACAGCAATACATCCACCAAATGGTCCAGCATTCGAGGAGTTCACAAGTTTAACCATACAGACATTAGATTATCCAGCGACAGTCCCGGTACAAGTCGTACCAGCGGGAATAGCTACAGTAAATGACTAAAGAGGATCAGCATTGTTCAAATGACCATGAAGATAACAACTCACATAATCCTCATTGATATTCGTAGCTCTATTCATGAGCCCAGCACGGATCATGAGCTCTTCCCATCGCTTAGTAGTTTTCTGGATGTTGCCCTTCGTACCAGGAACTTGAGTTGTGACAGTGGCCTTGATGGCGTTGGAGAAGTTTCCAACACCGCTGGTGTCGACCAAGGCGGTCAAGAACCAGCTCCATCGGATGTGGCGATGTGGAATGTGCCCAAGATTGATGTGTTGTCTGTGCTGATCTGGAGAAGTGTGCTTCCGGACAGGGCCATGGCAGCTTTCACACCAGTGGTAGCCTTGTTGGTTCCGCCAGCCTGCAAATGTCAGAAGAGTCGAACTGGGCAACGAGAATGTTTGTGCTTACCACTGTCTCTCCACAGTTGTTGCTTCCGACATTGGATGTTGTAGTATCTAGTTCTGTCTTTGAGTTGGATCCTGTACCAGCAACTACAGCTCCTTTGATACCGAGTGCTGTTCCATTGCCTCCGAGGTCACCGGTGACCACAGCAACCTTTCCGTGTGCAGAAACGAGTGGGCTAGCCAAAAGGGCTGCAATGAAAAGTGATGCTGAAGGGGCGAGCATATTTGAGGTATTTGGTGAGAGATTTAGGAAAGGATTGACCTGCAAGTAATATTGATAATACAATAGAGAAAGCATGAGACTATTAAAACCTGTTGGATAATATGAAGATGGAAAGACTGAAAGAAGATGAAGTTGATGAGAATGTTGGAAATCAGTTATTCAAGTCTATACTTACAGACTCCGGAGAGAGAGAGAGAGGAAACATCGATGAATGCTCCTCACGACACTGGATACTGCCATGATAGAGACCTTGTAGCCTCAGAGTCCGATGATTTCACATCGAAACCAGACGAGATGGAGCTATTCTCCAATAAAGAGACTGAGACCCAACCTGGCGTTGTCACTTCGAAGGTCAGGATGTCAGCCTCGATGGGTCAAACCGATCTAGGGAGATCATCTCAACAGCATTAGCAAAAGGATGAACTCGATGCTAGGCTGCCTGTCATCTGAAATCGTGGTGAGACCACCATCCAGACAAGGCTTGTGCGTGCGGCTCGAGACGTCTTGTTCCGTGGTTGTCGAGGTGGGACCAGGACTGTACAAAGAAGAGGAAAGAAGAAGCGGCAGATCTAAAAGATCTCTGATCTGTAGATCAGCCACCAAGCCTGCGTAATCTGATTGTTTTGTGTCTGCAGATCATCGGTTTCGATGGTTTTGGTGCCAAGCGAAGGAGAATCGGCAAGTCGAGTCGGGATAGCCGCCGGGTACGAAAATCGAGGCAGGAGGGTAATCATGGTGGAAGCATTGCGAGGACTCGACTCCCGATTGGTCCCCTCTCCTGGCACAAGACATCTGCAGAAGCTTCCCCACAGATCGTATCGGAGTTTGGATGGCTCGAGTATACCATCTGGACGGTCTGGGTCATGGATATGGTACAGAATTGAGCGTAGATATTCCCAGGCGGACGATGGATGGACTAGTGATGTTCTCAGCTGGCACCAAGACTTTACCCCCTCCCATCAGCGGCTGTATTTTGGTTGCTAGCGTATGCATTATGGTGCCCGATGGTGGAAATAGCCTGCAAGATGTTCGTAACCTCGAGAGCATCGACCGGCAGAACCACAAAACCTCACGTCTTCCGACACCCGCGCTGGCCCCTCTACTGCAGCCGTAGCTCTCCGCTGGCGTCTGTGTGCATCCGTCTCTTTCCGCGAAACAGCCCTCTCCTCCCATATCCACTATCAAGGGGGTTGCTCGAGAGAAAGTGAATAGCCACGACCGTGATTGATGGGTGTTTGTCATGACGTATCTGAGGGAAGTTCGACTCGAAGGAGGATGGCCAGATTACTCCCTCTGCCATGGTATCGAGACATCGATGAAGCAATATCTTGGAGGAAGAGTCGCTCGTAGTGGAATAGTCTTGGTGAAACACAATGCGGCTGATGGGTCAAACGAGCTGCTGGTCTCAGCCAAGCTGTCAACACCCACAATCGTGAGGCTCGTGGAAGTACGAGGGCGGACCGACATTCCGAGTGTTCGTTCGGTCGTGCAAGCTAGCTGGGCGGTGCTTGTGCGAATATCTCCATGGCGCAGGTGCTTTGAAATTCGAGAGTGTGGTCGTCAGCGAGGTGGTGATGTTCGAGGAAGGTTAGGACATTATTGTTTCGAGATGGAGCTCAGAAAACACGCTAACCGATTTCCACTCCCAGTGCATAGACACGGCCAATGTACACTCGAATTTTATAGGTTACTACCTTTTTAAAACTTTAATTAAATTATAACTACTTATAGAAATATAGGGAAATTAAGACTATAAATAAGTAATATAATATATTAAGTTTTAAATTTTATTTAATAAAATAATATTAATTATTTATTATAAAAAAAATTTATAATTAAAATATAAAATAAAAAAGAAATTATATAAAAACTGTATTTCAATGAAAATTAAATATATTATATATAAATAAAATATAAAATTCGAAGAAAAATAATAAAATATTTATATTATTTTTTCAAGTATATATTATTTTTATATAATTAATAAATATATTTTTTCCTTATAAATAATTTATAAATATTATATTAATATATTAATAAATTTAATGTTTTATAAAATTAAATATTCGAAATTATTTAGTTCCAAATAAAAAAGTTTATAAAAAGCGAATTACTTTTTAGTATAATAATATTATTAATAGAAATTATAAGATCCAAAGTATTCGTATTAAACTTTATATGGTTGGAATTATATTCGAAGAAGAAAGCCCGAGTAAACGCTTAAAAGAAAAAGCGGATATTGGTTTTCGATGTTAGTTATTGTAGATCCTATTTACTCAATGCCTTTGATATTAGATTGGGAAAATTTAAGCGTGTTTATACTTTAGACCACGAGAAAAAAAGCGCCCTTGAGAGGCCCTTGGAATGAAGATTAGATAGGGTAGCTGCAATTATTTCCTATTTCAAATATTGATTATTTAATTACTTGCACTTTTGCTGCAATTTTGAAAGGTTGATACTAAACTTATCTAATTCTTCTAAAGCTTTACTTGCTCAAAGATCTTGATCGTTTTGGATTTCCAGCACACTGATCCAAAATTTTGATATCCAATTTCTACCGAAGGCATTCGAGGTTTTCCCACATACCGTACCATACCTTGTTTGGTGTTTATTGCTTACTCGACGCCTGAAAGATAGTACTGAACCCTGTGCCTCGCCTTGCTAGTGCGGAATGCTCAATATCTTCTCTCCCAACAATCACCTCAAGCACTCCTTCCTTTGATTCTCTCACAGCCACCACCTCTGTCCAAGACTTGATTGTCCTATCCTTGGCGTAAACACTTCTCAATCTCTCACTAGGGACTGAATTCATAGCCAGAACAAACATTTCAGGGATAGTCTCCCATGCACGATGCACTGCATTTCTTCCCCCAAAAGCCTCGGTCAGCACGAGTACTGTATGAATGAGAGCCACGAAGATGTGCAGAAGCAAGACTGAGATACCAAACTGGGCAGTCCTGCTATCGCGCCACTTATAGCCGTACCCGTAGCGAGAGAAGGAGAAGTCGATCTTCAGCTAGTCATTGACATCCTCGATGTTCGTGGTGTTCAACACCTCGATCTCGCCGTACACAGCACTCGTGATTAGGAGTTTTCCCTCTAGTATACCATCTGCGGTTCGATTTGGCACCAAAAACATTGGCGCCGAGTAAGGAAACGCGCCGTTCCCAGCTATTCGAGCCATTCCGTCCGTGACCATGCCTGCGAGAATTGTACTCAGAAACTTTGCACGAGATCTTGTTAAATCATCTTGAGAGACGTTCGCAATTCCATCCTCAGGGACTGGCGCGTGGAACAACTCCCC
>FJOG01000031.1:455570-479789 GCA_900073065.1 Phialocephala subalpina
AAAACGATTATATATAAAAATAAAAATTTAAATTTGAAATTATTTTTAAAAGATTTTTTGAAATATAATTCGAATAAAACTTTTAAATTATAATTAAATATAATTTTATTTATTTTATAAAATATATTAGAAATTAATATTATTATATTAAATTCCAAAAATATAATTTTATATTTTTTGTAAAATATATTAAATATAATTCTTAATTCTAATTTTTAAATTTAAAATTCTTATAAATTTATATAAAAATTCTAATATAATTAATATTAATCTCGAAATACGAATATTTATTAAATTATAAAATATTATTCTTTTTCTTTCTTATTATTATTATATTAAATAATATTCGATTTATCGAATTTCAATTTTCTTCTAATAAAATTACGCTTATCCAATATTACTTCGTTTATATTAATCTCGTAATAATCCAAGATAAAATTATCGACTATTATATAATATTTTCATATATATAAGGATTTCCTATTAATCGAATTCTTATATTAATAAATAGGAAAAACCTTGAAATTATTCGAAGTTTAGAAAGTATTTTAATTTACTTCCGAGATATTAAAAGAATTTTCAATATATAAGCAAATAATATTTATATTAACCAAGAGAATAATAAGGAGAAATCCATTGAAATATAATAAATAAAAAAGGTTTATAAGATTATAATATATATAATTATTTTCCTCGGGAAAATAATAAAACTTTCAAATATATAATTCAATATTATCCTTAATCTTCCTATGGATCCGAAAACTGAAACCGCTTCCAATTCAATTGAAGGTGGCCATAATATTATTATATTAAACTTAGTTCTAGAGTATATTTTGAGCCGGTTATAATTCTATAGAATATGGACTTACTAGGAGTTACTCTTGTCTCGAGATCCACAATTCCAATGCAGAAACTTTCATTATACTTGGGATGGTTTCTATAATTACTAGGATTAAATACCAGAGTATCAAGCAAGTATACTCCAACCGGAAATTATCGAGGCCATTCGAGCTAGGGAGCCATTTACCACGGCCGGTACTTATCTTCCAAAGCATATCAAAGAAGATGGTGACTTTCATCCCATAAAAGCCTTACTCAAAATGCTCAAGATTCGACGCTGATTTGGCGTATATGATCCACGAGACATGATCTATGCTCACTTAAGCCTCATCAAGGAGCCTGGTATCACGCCAGATTATTCTCGCAGTGTAGCGGTGGTGTACGCTGACTTTGCGAAAGCAGAGATAGAGAGAAGCAAAAGCTTTGCCATGCTGCTGTTGGTAGAAGATAGGAATACTCACACGAGGATGCCTGCTCTAAAATCTTGGGCACCCAACTGGACTGTGGAAGTCATATTGGACAACTCAATTTTTCACAAAATTGAACGCTTGGCAAAGGAGAATAAATGTACAACTTATCATGAAAACGAAGAGCGCGTGAAGCGTTGGCCCTTGTCCCATATGTGGACTCCGATTTCAAGTCTTCTCTGCGCCCTAGGCCATGTTTGCTACCAGGTGACTAGTATCAGCCATGTAATGCCGAGCTTGGAGGGACATCAAAGAGAGGAAAAGCCATACAAAGACTATCTGCCCAGTCCATGGCGGCAATGTCTCAAAGCAGAACAATCCAAGCTGCTGGAAGAGCAAGAAGTGAGATGGAAGCCGGTCACGGACAGCCTTCGTTACGGAGCGCCATCAGACGCTGAATACGCCCGTGCGTATGAGGAATTTCAACTCTTGGCGTTTTCTTTAGGCGGCACTAAAGAATACAGTAAATCCGTAGTAGGAAGACGGATTTCTTGCCTTCAATCTTTGAATGGGATGGCTCGGCTTTCACTTGTACCTGGGCCAACAAAAGCTAGGGATAGTGTCTGCTACCTACAAAACTATCTCCATCCCATTGTTGTGCGCAAAATGGGCACCCCCAAAGTTGTTGACGAGGAAGTGCAAAGGGAGGCAAGATCAGGAGGATTTTTTCAACAAGGGGAATTAAAGAGCATCCATTTTAGGGCTATGGGACCTTGCTTCGTAGAGAGAATTCCTCGTTTACGAGAGAACGGAGGTGAGTGTCATGAAACAGGTCATCTCGATAAAATGAAATTGTTAGTTTTTCATTGAAGGTAAACTAGACTAGGAGTGGTTGACTCACCTAGAAGCTTCAAGCAGTTGAATCATTTGCTTGCCGAAAATATGCAAAGAACTAATGCGGTGTTATTGTAAGATGGTGACTGACTGAATGTGAAGATCGAAACGGATTGAAAACTGACCTAGCTGTCCTCCAAGCCGTACGGTTCCTCAACTTCTATCAGTGATCGAGTTGTAATTTCTTTTATGCCTGAATCCATCAATCACGTCGTCATACATTCTAGAATCCCCCCTCCCCCTCCCCCTTTTTTTTCTCATTTTACTTAGCAAGTCCAAGCACCATAGGAAATGAATGATAAACACGTCACGAATTTTCACACACCCCTTATCAAAATCTTTGCACTAGCATGAGATCACTGAGACAGTTCTTGTGATTGAAAGAAAATCGTTGGGATCAGTTGAGCAAGTTACTTATTTGCTTCTACTCCCGGAATACGTGTCCCTCAAGCCCTTCAGTAATGCACTTCAAGTCCAAATTCTCAGCACCATCAAAGCTTTTTCGTCCCAGAAAAGCTCCTTCTCGATCCTAGTTGGCAAATCCGTCATCCGCAAAAGCTGATTCATATGGACGATAAACTCATCTCGCTTCTCCTTGGATTCCTAAATGGTGATAAACTTAATATCGGGACCAGTTATCTTTGCCAATGCCTGGAGTGCTCTCTCAAAACTCTCCTTCTCAAAGACACCAATGAGGCTCAATCACATATGGTTAAACTGTATATCGACTCTCTTAAATGGGAGAAAGTTAGCGATTACTAATGACTTTTTTTTTAAAAAAAAAAATGCTATTTAAAATATCTTGAAGCAGAAAACCTCTCCTAAAAGAAAACGCGCAATTCCATTGTATTCCCATGACCATAGCCTCCAACATTTATAACCCGTATCTCCTTGGCGTCACTCTCCTTTCGAGAACGCTTTATCTAGACCAGAAAATCTAAGTTTAATTCGTTGTCGTAGTTCCGGCTATCTTTGCTACCAAGTGAAAAACTTCTCTTTCTCTTCTTTTGTTATTGTTTTTCTTCCCGGGATCTGGAGGGATAACTGTCAGAGAAACCGTCATCAGTATTAGAACGATTCGGCGGTCCGCCTTGCACATCTAATAAGTGTTGAGAAAATGCGGTTGCGTTTCGTCTCATATCTGCCCATAAACGATCTTCTATATAACGTTCAAACAAAAACTATTCTAAGTTCTCATTTGTAAATTCGATATCAGGAGGCCTCGCGACACCAAACCCCGCCCTACAAGAGAAGCAGATAAGAATAAGTCAAACCCCCTAGTAGTCGGCCACCCCCTGAAGTCGGCCGCCTCGCTTAATTCACCACCACCTACTCTCAACTTTAATAACTTTTTTATTCTTCTATTGTTATATGAGATAAAGTAGAGGCAATACTAGCAAAACTATCGGAATCTAACGGTACATTTTGGCGGTCCTTAGCTTGAACTTGTGCTTTGTAAATATCCTTAATAGTGGCAAACTTGGAATTTGGACTAGTCACTACCTTCCGCCGCTTTCTAGGCTCAAGCTGCATTACTCTAGCCTCAAGTTGCTTAATCCGACGCTCGTACTGGGCAATAACAAAGTCCTTATCATTTAATCCTTTAGCTACTTTCCTAAAAAGTACTCTAGTAGTTGCAAGATTAGTGTTTAGAAGTCCCGTGATTTGCATAGTCTACTCTCGAATATTACTACCCTTTTGAGGAGTTTGAAGAACAACTAATAACTAGTCCTAATTCCATTCGAGTATTGCATCCTTTGCTGAAGTTCTTAGAGTTTCCTCGGCCGCTTTATTACTATTTTCAAGCAATAAACGGTTCATAAGAGGCTTGGCTATTCTCACTGGCCATAATCCTGAAGCTCTTTACTCTGCTTTACAATTTGTAACTGTCAAAGCATCTATTCGAGCCAACTTATAGCATTCCAAGAAGTTTTGCTTTCCAATAGGCGTTAAATCGTTCAAAAGAGTCAAAGTTCTAAGCCGTTTTCGGTAAGTATACTTTAAGGGGGAGAATATTGATAAATCCAAAGGTTAAAGCACATAAGAAGTATGTAGTAGTAAGAATAATAAGTGGATATTATTCGAAAAGTACTCCCATATAAATTCTAGTGTTTCATGACTCCTATGGCCGTCTAGAATGAGCAAACGAGGCTCCTTAGGGTCACGTGGTGCCGTCTGGAGTATGAAGACTGTTTGCAACTACTCGAGAGTAGTATCGTCCGAAGTCCACCCATTATTAGTTGCAGTGAACTTCTAGCTTTTATAGGCCTTTAATCCCATAGGGAACTATTGCTATTGGATTGATTTTCCCTTAAATATAACAAGTGGAAGTAAGGCCCGGCCCGTTGCCGAGATACACTCAATGAATGAGGTCTAAGCTTTAAATCTTGGCTGTTTCTTTTGAATGAAACGTTTTTAGGCACTTCTAACTACTAGTCCATTCTCCCCTTGGCCTTCCATAATCCCTGCTTTATCCATATTCCAGCGATTCTCCGCTTTGATGGCTTTAATGGCCGAGACCTCTAATTTTTGGAATTAACCCTTAATAATATCGGAGGTAGCGCTATTTACGCGTGTAGAATCGATCTTAAATTGCTTCTTAGTCTTAAGAATAGGATTCCTGCGAAGAAACTTAGCCATCTAGCGTTTTCCAAGTGGTATAGCGTCATATCGAGCAGCCAAAATCCTCCCGGCAAAAGCCCGGATCTGCGCATGAGTAGGGTTCTGGCCTAAGCTTTCTTGGACTAGTACTTAATTTGTAAGACGTTGTTCTTGGATCGGGGCAAGCCTCTGTTCGTGTGTATGAGCTTCTGCTCGAGAAAGGCGGCCAGATATTCTGTCTTGAAGAGTGCCTCTCGGTACACCCCAATCGAGACTAGCTTTGCGCATAGACTTGCCATTAGCTATCTCTTTAAGAGCATACTAGACGTCGTCTTTAGTATATGAGGGCTTTATAATCACTGCTAATTGTCTAGCAAAGTTTGAAAAGATTTTATTAAAAAATAATTATAAAAAATTGGAAATGGTAAAAGGTGGGGTGGGGTGGGGGAGTGGCGGTGTGCTAAGCGAGGCGGCCGACTTCAGGGGGTGGCCGACTACTAGGGGGTTTGACTTAGTGAAATTATCATCGCTGGGTTCATAGTAAAATCCAGAGACTACCAGCTACAACGGAGGAATTGTGGTATAAGGCTATTCCCGAAAAGAGTCCAGTCGGGAAGAGATGGTAGCAAAGGAGTATGGACGTTTTAGATAGGGTTAATGAAGAGAAAAGTGTTTTTTTGGCTGCAATCTTAATTTTGAATGATCAGGCTGCGACAATATCAACTACGGGTGAGCGGCATCCGCATGCCGGACACCTCAGGCAGCGTTAGTCTGGCCATCTACTTCGACCTCAAAATGTGAACAACTTTCAGCAAATTCCCAACACAGAAGAGGCATTCTCGTCATATTTTTATGAACTCAATGGATGTCATTGGGAGCTCTTTAAAGATTCTGCTTAATAGTTAAGAGGAAACTTCTCCAAATGCCAACCTCATTTCAAGAGTACGTCCCGTCTTCCATATCTAGGCCATCGCAGAAACACTAAGTACCATTACTACTCAAATATATCTCCGCTCATCGACTTACCTTGGGCAGCTCTTTTAATCTCCTCCTTAAGCCGGTTGAACGCATTCTCTCTTCCTTCGCCATAATTAATCGGCATGAATACACCGAACATTCCCAGTAACGAGTAATTATGCCTTTTCTTCTTGAATTTGGTCTCGTTTTTCTATCGATAAGATTCGCTCAATAACGCTAAAATCTAACAAAGAGGCTTCCCCGAAGAGCTTTGATAGGAATCCCTCCCTATTTTCTCGCAAACTTGACGCTCTAGAGATGCTTTGCTTTCCAGCTTCTCTCAGTTTTTGGAAAGGAATTCGACCACCGCTGGAGCGATAAGTTCTTGAAGCGTCCAGCCGCGCGTGAACCATTTACTCTTTCGAAAAGACGATTCCCATGGTTTGCTCAAAGGATCGGCGATTGGCGTCCAATTCAGGCTCCGGAACATCCGATAGAGGCACATAGCACTTAGAGCCATTATAATACCAGCGAAATATAGAGTTAATCGCGTGCTGAAGCAATGTTGTTTAATCTGTCGATGAGCAAGTGTCTATCCAGAAATACTATTAAGCAGTCCCTAACGGCCTGTTCTCCACAGAACTTGGTTTTTTTTCTTTTGAGAAGAAGGAAACTAGATTACGTCTTGGGGATTTGGCGTGACTGAATGTGCAAATTGCGAATAAAACGCCCTGATGTCTAGGTCTCCCTGACTCTGAATTACACTAGGGCCGGAATCTCATTTGGAGCGATTCCTGGATCTCACAGTTTCCACCTCTCCTTTTCGCATAAAGTGCCATACTAACCCCGCTAACCAGCTCCCACGTCATCTCCAAACGAAGCCTTAAGCACCGTCCACTTGCCAAACTTATCCTTGTCCAAACTCTTCATGAGCAACGCAGTCTTCCCCGCCATCGTGCCGGCATAGAAAAGCACGGTATCCTCACCCTCCTGCCCTTTATCCTTCACCCCTATCTCAATATCTGAAAATGGGTTGACCGACCAGCTTGCCGGATCCGTCTCAACGCTCTGTTTAATGCGGGGCTCGACTGTCCATCCATCTGCCGTCAACTTAAATATGTAAACGACTGGGTCGCTTTCGTGAGAAATGGCGGCCACAAGGACGACGCCCGGCATTTGAAGATAAGCGGAAAGGCGTGAAAAGGAGTTCATTCGTGCGGCCCGTTGCCTTCACTGGCGTCCACTTGCCGCCCTTCGCAAAGATGGTCATCTAGAGACGGAAATCTCTGCCAACAGTGAAGACCAGCTCCTGATCGAATGATATCACTACCGCGATTGTGGTGCCAAGCAGAGTCGCGCTCCGGTTGGATGCATCCGGCAGGCTCTGGAGCGCGGTGGAGTTCTTTGCCGGCCAGTCCTTCGAGCCTGACTTGATTTGCCATGTCGCTACGTTAAGAAGCCCTGCAGAGTCGAAGAAGAAGAAGAAGTCCACCATCTCGCCCGGTAGATAAGTGCTCTTGATATTGCTGAAAGGGTGCGTTAAGATACCACCAGCAACGACCGCGGGATCAGATCATTTCCCGTCTGACAGTTGACGTGCTTGTATCTTTCGGTCTCGCGAGATGTAAAACAGTTAAACACCCTGCGAGCCGCCTGGCGTGGCCGTCAAAGCTCGTAGTCGGCGGAGGTTCCAAGCCCCCGAAAGCGGTGCTAGCTTGTCCCAAAGGTTAAATATACCATCGATAAAATATATAAGGAATACCAAAGTATAAAAAGCTTCGTATAAAGCCACAGGGAGAGATCCCAGGATTCAAATAGAACTCTTCCAAAGCAAACCGGCATCTTCGATTCACAAATAACCACGTCTTAAATTACTGCTTATTGATGTTTGGACCGATGCTCTTACGGATATTTGAAGGAAACAATTGAACACTGGAGGCCTTTAGGCTTACCCAGGCGTAATAGACTTCATTCATTTAGTATAATAATAACCTTTATCTAACTACGTAAAATAGGATTGGGTAGCAAGGTGGGAATCGAACGATTAATCCGTATTTGGTACAAATAGCGGCATACCATCCTCCCACATCCCATTCGTTAGTGGCAACTTATTCGAACCATCAGCTTCCATACTCATTATTTGCGCATACGGCTGGAAATTAAAATCATAAATAGATCCCTCGTCCTGGAAGCCGAACTCGCCCGTTGAATATAGGATTTTCCCGTCGTAACTCCAGACAGCATGAGCATCAGTAGCTAAGCTTGTAGTAAGCACCCTGAAGTCAGAACCGTCGGGCTTGATCGTGCACACGTCGTAATTATCATCATAGGGGCCTTCAATGACCGGACTCGTGCGACGTGTGAAAAGGATGGTCGAGCCGTCAGCAGACCAACCTGGCAGGTTGTCCCAGCCTGTTGTCAGCACACGCAAGCTCAGATCCGTCATGTTTAGAATACGGAGGCCAAGAGGGCCATCCCAATCCCATTGGCGATACACAAGGGACTTGCCATCGGGTGCATAACTGGGGAAGCCCGAATTAAGCACGGAATTGTTCGTCAATACTTCATATGACGACCCGTTGGCACTGGTGCGGACAATGACACCGCCACCCACATCGCGTCCCTGGAACCAGTTACCCCAGCCAGTAGCGATAAACTGGTTGTCGGGCGACCACGAGGGCTGATACGCGCCAAAGAGACTGTCAACAGCGGCGACCTCGGGTACAATGGAGGAATTGGTTATATCATTGAACGCGACATGTTGGTCAGTTGCGTCTGGCTCCATGGTAACGACAGAAGCGTTGCCAGTTTTCTGGGTTGTGAGGGCCAAGATGTTCTCAGAATTCAGTCTGGGGAGGATGTCAGAATAGCGGTACTCCCAGTCTTCCTGCCAGCTATACATAATCTTGTCCTGGGCACGGTTGGGTGTATTCGACATGACCTGGTACAAGACGAGGGTGCCATTCGGCGACCAGGACGGGGAACGCATCGCGCCAAGGACAGGAGAGAAGCTTGTGTTGCCGTCGAGGGTAGCGCTCGTATAGTTAAGCCCCTGGACAGTACCCGCGATCCCACTGCCTTTATGGAGGTAGCCAATTGTATCTGCCGTCACATACTGTGGAAAGATCTTGACGCCGCTACTAGATGTGTGCTCTATGCGATTGTCACCGGTTGCAAAATCGACCGACACGATTTGACTGGTAATTTGGTCGACGTGCGGAGTCAGGCGGGCGTAGAATGTATCCTCGGTTTCTATCTCATAATAGACGATACGGGTGCCATCGGGGGAAAACTTGGGCGAATTGAGGCTGTAGCCGGTTTTGTTTACGATCCTTCGGTATCCAGTCCCATCAAGTCGAATTGTATAGATGGAATTCTCCTGAGTGTGCTCCCATCCCCTTGTGCCATTGTGTCCACGCCACTGCGTGTTCTTATCCGAGGAGAACACTAACCATTCGCCATCCGGAGACCAGGCGGGACGGAAATGACCGTCAGGTACTGCATATATATCAGTATGTTTCAAGGAATACACAAAAGTCTCATGAGCTAAGGCAAAATCTGAAACTGATACCTCCAAATTTATGTCACAGGAATTCGCCTCTTTAGAAGGCTGGAACTCGAAAGGGAAGAGTACTGCTTACAACTTGAATTACCTGCGACGGAAGTTGAGTTTGTAACATTCTACTCGGTATTAATATTGATGATCTCGACTAGAACAAGGAGGTGTTTCTACCCATGAGTTGCCAGTGCTCAGTTCCTGAATCCAAATATTGCTCTTCAAGTTGTTGAGCGTGCCTTGATAAGCAACGAGATTCCCATCTGGAGAAATAGAACCCGCTGTCTCGACTGCAGGCGTTGCAGCGACTTCCTCCAGTCCAGAGCCATCCGGGCGGACCCGCCACAGATCCGGGTTGCCATCTCCATTACGCTCACTGGTCAGAATGATCCATTCTCCATCTGGTGCCCATTGAGCATCAAGTTCGAATACCGTATTGTTCCCGAGCAGGGATCTCGCATTGCTACCATCTGCGTTGGCCACGTACAATTCGGATGACACCGGACCGTTTCGAGTCATAAAAAAAACACCCTTCTTGCCTGTGGTAGGCAAGGCTCGAGTCAGCGACTTGGAGTTGGAGTTTGCATTCATGTAGGCGCAAGGACTTTTCTTCTCTGCCCGCCCGTATGGGCAGATTGTCGCCGTGGCGGCGACGACGAGAAACGGAATGAGACAGAGATACATAGTAGTTGTCGTGAGAGGTAAAAAGTCACACAAGTCCAGTATGCATCAAGTTATCTGCGTATACTTAAGGGGGTCAGCTTTGCATTTCTTTCGCCACGTGTTTATCATTGTGCTCACTAGGTTCTGCATCCTTCCTACGTTCTGATTGACCTCTGCCGGAGAATACTCCATAAGCGGTCCGTACCGGTGCACGGAAGTACACATCCACAAGACCGGCAGGCCTGGGAGGACCGGCTATTTGCTCAGCTAGGTTTCTCGGTCCCGAGCCTGGACTATCCCCTCGTCCAGTGAGACCTGCCTACGCTAGCAGGGGGCAAGAAAGAAAGCAAAAGATCCAGCAGCAGATTCACCACCACTGTCGACCAGACTTCTGGACGAGGAAGGCACCTGGAGGAGAATGATGTAGAGTAGAAGGCATCGTAATATTCATGAAAAAAGCACCGACTAGAAACAACCCTAAAGTATCCAAGAACCAAATCAAATCCACCCACCCTATCTATCCATACACCATATCATCTCAATCCACAGCGAACGCTATGCTGGGAAGAGATCGAGCAAAAGTGACGTCCAGCGTCTACCACCAATCACCATGATCATGCATAGCAGCAGCCACCTTAACGAAACCCGCAATGTTAGAACCAGCAACCAACGACGGGAACTCTCCCTCCTTCGAAGGAACAAACTTCTTCGCGGTTTCAAGACCGTTCTTGAACGCAGCCTCCATGATACCCTTCAACTTCTCATCTACCTCCTCAGATGTCCACGACAGGCGAGCAGAGTTCTGAGCCATCTCGAGTCCGGAAACAGCGACACCACCAGCGTTGGCGGCCTTGCCTGGGGCGTACCAGATGGACTTTCCGGCGTTGGAGACTCGGTGGTGCTCGAAGATGTCGATGGCGCCTTGGGTGCAGCCCATGTTTGATCCCTCAGCAATGAACTTGGCTCCTGAAGCAACAAGTGCCTCTGCCTCCTCCTTTGAGACTTCGTTTTGTGTAGCGCAGGGAAGAGCGATGTCGACCTTGACGTGTGTCCATGGTCTGACTCCATCGACGTACTTGTGCTTGGTCTTGAGAGTGTCCAGAGCTTGTCTCTTGAGCTTCAGGGTGGCGATCTCAGAGATGTCTGCGGGGGTGATTGGGGAGTCTGCGGTTGCGAGGAGAGCACCCTTGGAGTCAGAGAGGGAGACGACGGTTGCGCCAAGCTCGATGGCCTTGAGCGCGGCATATTGGGCAACGTTTCCAGAGCCGGAGATGGCAACGGTCTTGCCTTTGAAGGAACCAGCGCCAGCGAAGGCAATCATGTGGTTGACGTACTGCAGGTAAAATATCAGCTCATATCTCGAAAGTGATTCGAAGTGCGAGGAAACGAGACGCAGGGAGGGGAACATACGTAGATGAGACCAAATCCAGTAGCTTCGGGTCTGATCAAAGATCCTCCCCAGTTTCCACCCTTTCCAGTGAGGATACCCTCCCACCTGTTCTTCTCAGCCTTGTATGCACCGAACAGGTATCCGATTTCTCGTCCTCCAACACCAATGTCTCCAGCTGGGACATCGGTATCAGCACCAATGTGCTTGGACAGCTCGCGCATGAAGGAAACGCAGAACTTTCGGATCTCGTTATCTGATTTACCCTTGGGGTCGAAGTCCGAACCACCCTTGCCACCGCCGATGTTTACTGCAGATCCTATCAGCTTTTGTTCCATTGATTCCAGAATCATCCCATCAGGAAGATCACGTGTACTCACATCCAGTCAAGGCATTCTTGAAGATCTGCTCGAAGCCCAAGAACTTCAAGATGGAGAGATTGACAGTAGGATGGAATCTCAATCCTCCCTTGTATGGACCCAGCGCGCTGTTGAATTGAACTCTGTATCCGCGGTTGACCTGGACCTCTCCCTTGTCGGTCTCCCAGACGACACGGAATTGAATGACTCGCTCGGGGATAGAGACGACTTTGAGGGCGGTCTTGTATTCAGGATATTTCTCGAAGAGGGTGCTGTTTTCGAGGGTAGAGGTCAACTCTAGAGGGACGGTTAGCTAGAATTCATGTGGTGTGGTGAGGGGTGATAAGATGTGAGGTCATCGATTGGATGGAGGGGTAAATTGATATGAGATAGGGTTCGTACCTTTGTAGGCTTGCTCGAACTCGGGCTCAGAAGGAAGGTTAGACATGATGACAGATTGTATATTCTTGATCTTCTGTGTACTTGGTATTTTTCGCAGAAGTTGAATGGTGAGAGAAGGTTGAAGTCACCTCGAGGAGAGCTCGCTTTTATCTATGGTGGGGTCACTCGAACTCTAAGCTAGGAAGAAGCTCGCCGGACCAGTGAATAGCTCTCCCCAACGATACCGGAGAAAAAGCAAAGAAATGTGGCTTGAGCAATAAAAAGGGAGTGCAGATTCATGTCTGGAGAGCCACTCAGCTGTTCCATACAAACTCTGAATGACGTGACAGTCTGGACGCCGAGGTCGGGGACGAACCATAGCAGCATAGCAATATGCGTATTCCCGTAGAGCTCTGCTGGTCTGAGTAGGATTCAGATCTCACCATACTGCATCTAGAAGGGAGCTGGAAGAGCGTGGTGTCTCACATGGAGAAAAAGATTTGATGCATGGTGAGATGCAGACAGATGTGTTCCAGTTGATGCAGAACTGGTGTCCTCGCTTGAGTTTGCTGCATCCTGCTGCAGATTTTCACTGGGCCCTGTTGATAAAAACCCGGTGTCACCGATCTTATCGCTGTGCTTTCACTGGCCAATGCACCCCCCGGGCCCAGGTTGCAGGGAGAGCTCACAGGCGAGATGCGCTAAAGACACCAAAAAATTGGTCCCTGGCCCCACGGAACTACTAACTGAGCCACCCACGACGGAAGTTGTCTCCTCAAACCTTTTTCCGCATGCAGATGGGAGAGAGACTCGAGGTCTTTCATTTGCACCTCCACACTACCATCGTTTCCATTGAAAATATTTTCATGGATCTGCCCACTGGATCACGCCCAGACATAGTGAGCGATTTAGGAACACTGTGGGTTAGTGAGGGGAGAGCGTGGGAAAAGCAAGTCCTGTCATGCGGGATGTGAAGCCACCGATTTCGGACGGGGAGACGAGGCAGCAAATTTTTCGAGTTGAAGATCTTCAGCCTTGTCCCTTCGAAGTGAGTGAGGGTTGTGGTTTCGATTTCGTTCCGTTCTGTTCTCATCCTCATTTTCTCCTGGCCATATTTGTATCGTCATTTGAAATAGAGAAAGACTGGGAGCTGTGAAAGTCGCGCAGGTTTCAGTGCAGTCGGTGAAGTGTTGTCGAAGCGAAAGGCTAGGTCGAGATGTCTGCGAGCCTTGTCGAACGGAGACGATAAGCTTTGAAAATTCAAGGGTATCCTAGATGTTTGGAAGAGACAGCACAACTCGATGAGACGTGTCGGCTGCTTCCTCCTTGATACGGTGTCCATCAAAAGCAGAGGAAGAAAACCCTCTATGAGGTGTGCCGTCCTGGAAGAGCCAAGCTGATGGGGCTGCAGATATACCTATTTCGAAAGAGGAGTCCAGGAGCGTGCACTCTGCCCCGAATGAGGGAAGAGGATGTGAAGATCAACATATCGTGAGCTGTGAAGAATTTGGTCTGTTCATTGTCGAAAAATTGGGGGTGTCGTTTCTACGGCAAAAGCTCTCGAGTGTAAGCATGCCAACCAGCCCTTTCGCAGATTTCCAAATCCAAATCCAACCTCTTCTCCGTCGTTGACCAGTTCGCAGATTCTCGGATGTCCTATCGTCCTATCTCAGAAGTTCCTCACTCAGCATCTGTCGGATCCCAATCAGTAACGAGGTATTCATCACAGCCATCTAGCACCTTCACATCCTCCTCCGAAATCTCGAACCCTCCAATATCTGCATTCGCCTTGATTCTCTCTTTGTCCACAGACTTCGGAAGCGGCACGTATCCCTTCTGCAGAGACCACCTCACGAACAACTGCGCAGGTGTGCATTTGTACTTGTTGCTCAACTGGACAACTTTCGCATTCTTGAATCGCAGAGCGCGAGCGAGAGGAGCATAAGCCTCGACAACGATGTTGTGATGGTCGCAGAAGGATGTGATGTCGGTTCGAGTGTTGAACGGATGGACCTCGATTTGATTGACTGCTGGTGGGATTCGAGGCTTCGAGTCGAGAAGTTCCTGGAGCTGCATTTTCTTCGTCAGTAATGCGACCCTCCAACTGCAAATCCAGCCCAAATTTGAGCATAGAGGAGAAAGGAAAGGGAGCGACATACGTGCTTCACGCCATAATTGCTCACGCCTCCAGCCCTGATCTCTCCATCTCCAATGGCGTCCTCGACCGCCTTCCAACACTCGAGTCTCCTCTGCTTCCCGCCATACGGACTATGCAGGAGGTACAAATCAATGTATCCCAGTCCGCTCTTCTCAATGCTCTTCTTGATTGATTTCCTCGTTGCATCGTAACTTGTGTTCATCTTCAGTTTGGTGGTGAACCATATGTCTTCGCGTTTCAGGCCTGTGCTGTTGTCCGGGGACTTCAGGTATTTGAGGATGGCAGAGCCAGTTTCGTGTTCGTTTGCGTACCATTCTGCGGAGTCAACTGCACGGTAGCCTGCCTGCAGAGCGTAGGTGACTGCGTTCGAGGTTTCTCGTCCTGAGGTCCTGTCAATTGAGGATGCAAGTCAGCGGGATTCTGCTGCCAAATGTGCCCGCAAATTGACTTTGTTCCAGTCGAAATCAGAAATTGGCAGGTGTACGGTACATTGGCAGAGTTATGCCAACAGCTGGGAGATTCTCCTCCGGTGGCAAGGAGAGCTGGACTTACATGTAAACACCCAAATGGATTCTCGGCATCAACACCCCATTGTTAAGCTTGATTGTGCTCTTCAATCCAAAATTCGAGCTGGAAGCCATTTTGCGAATCTGCGAGCTGCGATGCGTTGCATGGGATGATGTTGAGGAAGAAATGAGGCGGAAGATATGATGAAAATGGGATGGATTTCAAAGGTGCTGCTGCGATGCAGGGATAAAAGCGGTCTCTGATGGCAGAATTCCAATTGAGCAGAGTAGTGACGTCGGCGGGGTAATTTCTGCCCTCGATGTTTGAAATGAGCTAAGAACTTTCAAGCTGAACAACAAGCTTTTCATGTGCGATTGAGCAGAGTATGAGCCTTTCTTCAAAGATATCTCAATACGCAAAACGAAAAACAGAACGAGACAAAATGGTCGATCCAGCACAAGTCAATCGCTCGCTGAGCACGATCAGGACTGAGCTTGAGTTTCTGCAAGCTAGTAATGTGTTGAATCCTGCTCAATTCCAATCAATTATGGCCCAGTTACCTGTGAGTTGTTGTCTGAGGATGAGAGTGGATGAAGCTGATGTATGAAAAGCAAAACGGTCAACCGTCGGGTTACATTGATCCCCGTTACAATCCCAACCCTCAACAACAATTCGACCCTTCGAAAATGGCGCAACAAGCTCAAGATCCAGGTCATCCAGCCAATCCTCAAAATCCAAAAGTGAGTTCCTCATGAACGCATGCAAGGATGAAGAAGGAAGGAGGCTAACACCCGAGAAGCATCACGAATGGGCACGGAATATGGCTTCCAAATTCGGAAACGCAGCCATGTTTGGTGCAGGAGCCACCTTTGGAGGAGACTTGGTGAATGATGTTATGCGGAAATTTTGAGGGAGAGTAGTGTTGATGAGATGGAACGGAACAGGAATTGAGCTTGATGATTTGGTCTTGGATTAATCTTAAAGTCTTACTTGATTTCTTGATGACCGATTTTGATTCTGGAAAGTCTCACTTATTTGCCAAGTGGCATGTCCTTCAACAATCTTTCGGGGGTTTGGAGTTTTTTTGTTGTTTCTAAATTTTCTAAAGTACATGGCAAAAGTTTTCCGCCAAATTCACAGTATATAATATTGCACACGATATAATACATCTCAAACAATAAATCTCAATTGAAGCGTGGCTTGACCTTAAACCTGCAGATTTGCCTATTACGGAAAACTTCCAAGCGATTTCAACCCAGTGATTTCTTGGTCTTCCTCTTTCTCAAACAGCAACCAAGTTTTCGTTCACCACAGCGTCCTGGAAGTAATGCTGCGTGAAATCATACCTCACGATATTTATACCCTAAGAAAGCATGAGTACTTTGGAAGCGAGTTCTGAGGTATATGAAATACTTAAAGAACTTATCGACTGAACTCTTTCGAAAAGACAGGATCAGTTTCCGTCTTCTTGCATAATTTCAAAAATTCGTCATTCTCTATCGCCGTATCCGGATTTTGCCCAAACAACTTCTTGATATTCTCCGTTGAAATGAGATTGATAACTTCAGAGTACTTCCATCTCCTGATCTCGTCGTATTTGTCAAGAATTGAGGCATCGGCGTTGCCTTTGTGAATACCTATGAGGCAGTCGAACAGTCCACCAACATCTACAATCCCACCTGTGAGTCCAAGCCCGCCACTTTTATCATTAGCGTGGCACAGTAATATCGAGATCAGAAAATACTGACAATGGGTTACACAGATGTGCAGCATCAGCAGCAAGAAGGAAGTGACCAACTCCCATCTTCTTAGCTAAGCGTTGATGCACTTTGTATGGACTAAAGTTTGCGAGTTTACACTTATCTGGCTTGGGATGGCCAGGGAAGATTCTCTCGAATTTTGCGGGCAGCCTTGCTCGAAGTTCTTCATTCGAGAGTCCCCCAATTTCTCCATAAGTCACTCTCCACAGGCCATCTTAGGTGATTCAGGATGCCATGTGCCAATGCTCCTTGTCGATAATGAAGTTGGCATCTTCGTAGCCGTATTTGTGGAAGTCTTAGTACGTCTAGAAGCACGCAGTTAGTGATTGAATCCCGCAGGGTCTAGAAAGGACGGCTGACATTCGTTGCGACAATTTGCTCATCCCACGTGAAGCCGGGAAACTCCCAGTCACCGAACAGCGACCGGCGTACCTGACTGTTGGCTCCATCATATCCGACAATATAATCTGCCTCCAACTTTTTGATTCCCTCAGGTGTTTCCACCTCCACCCCAGCTTTGCTCTCATCCTGCCCAATGCTTAAGATTCGATCGTTGGGGGACTAGTCTGGTACAGAAGCTGCTGCCTGAACGTCGACCTCGGACTCATTTGATGTAGCTACTGCGAAGCTTAGACGGGCAAGAGATGTTGACACTGATTCGGATGAAATGACTTTGGATTTGGATGGTGATGTTGAATTGACAATTGCTGAGGCCAAGGCTTGAGCATTTTTGAATGTACTTGGTAGTTTGGAGTTGACAATAGATTTGTAAATAATGCGTCAAAAAGATACCTGAACACAGTGTCCTCCCCTGCAAACTTCAGGCATGTATTCGGTAGCGTGTCACCATTTCAGCCGGTGATTGCTCGGTATCATATTCATTCAAAGCCGAACTTGGTTTGTCCCACCTCATTTCCGCGTGTTTTACATTCTTACAAATGACTTACGCCACCACCGCTCCCATTCAATATCTTATACATCATTCGTTCTTCCATCGAAAGAAGCAAACAATCATGAGGCTATTCAAAACTGCGATAATCCAACAAGAAAACCCGAACGCTCCTTGGAAATCCTTCTGGTAAAAATTCCACAATGCTGCCGCAGCCCCACTCAACAACAGCACAAAGAAATTCGTCCAAGCAATTGCACCATAATTGGGGCCCTCGTCAATATGTACTCCCCAGCCATAGGTAACCGCTGGCGCATTGTGCGTAATACTCGTATCGAGTTTCTTGGGAAGTCTTCCCAACCACGCATCCTTGCTCGAGGGGTTTGGACAGTTCATGTAATGCAGGAATATGTGATCTGGGATTGGTACGCTTCCAACGAGAGGACACGGATCATATATATAGCGTTTTGCATCGACTTCGATCTTCGGGGGTAAAGCAAGAGGTTTTTCGAGAATTCCCACTCGGTGACAGTTTCAACGGAGATCTAGTGGAGGTGAGTAAATCACTCTGCTTGTGCGGTTGTTGGAAGAATCTCACATGGACATAGTTGACTGCAGATGGCTTGAGGAGCCAAAACCTCGCCCGAAAGCCACGCAGCTCCAAGTACTTCTTTTTGATGCTTTGGAACAATTCTTGGTCATTGCTGATATTGCCAGTTGGGATTTCTCCGAGCACCTTCAGATACTCGCCGCTGTTAACGCAAAGTTCCAAAAATTGAGGGCTCTTTGGCGGAGTGGAATTCAAAGGAGGCTGGAGGAGTCCGTGGGTAATGTGGTTGACATTACTTTGATTTAGGAGGGACCTTGCAGGTGAATGCTGTGAGTTATGAGCCCTCGGGACGCTGAAAGAGCTATGATGAGCAGGCTGCATGGGAGTGAGAGATTGTGCCTGAGAGTTCTGATTGGAAGATGGGGCTGCGGTAGTGGGGCATGTTAAAATCGCAGATAATTTGGCAAGTGTTAGTCCGCCGTCGTCTTGAAGATCTGCGTATAAACTATCTCCACATCCCTGGCGGAAAATTGAGGTTCAGTATGCTTCAAGTAAGAGTCTCTAGTATGACTTACACAAACCCATTCAAGTCGTCTTTGACCTGGTCGAAGTGGTGAACGCCATCGCCGTTTCAGCAGGCCCCACACCTTTTGGCTAGTGCTGGATGAAGGTCGGTGTTGGATCAACTGACCGTCGATATTTGCTTTCGCAGGATCTTGCAGTGTACTTCCTTGAAAACTACAGTTTTCGTCCTCAGTCTGGGAGAGATTATCAATGGCTAGGGCTGGTCGGTGTACGTTGAGGCTGTGTGCTCCCATAGAGGAGCTGCCAACCTGTGTATTCGTTTGCAATATCCACGCACTTTCCTCATTGGCGCCATCTACAAATACCGGTTTGCCTTTGCCTTTACTCGCTGCGCTCAAAGTAGGAGTACCGAGCACATTCATATCATGTAATTCATTTGCGGTCTCTTGTTCTAAACTGAAGTGATGTGAGGTTGTTAAAACAGGTAACTCTGAGGGCTGCGGATGATATTTGGGGTCGGGTCCAGCATAGAAGATAGATCTATGTCCATTTCTAATTATTGGTTAGTATTTTATCAAATTTTCAACCTTCCTCGAAGATAGTTTAAAAGAGTGACTTACGTGTTTCCCAAATGTTTCGATGAAGAACAATGGTCATTCGAGTTCGAATGATCGATTTCCTGAAGCTGTCTCTCGACTTGGTGTTCGATATCAAGATCTTTCATGATTACGTCTATATCCACTGAAGAATCGGAGGGACGAAGGAAAGTGATGGGTTGCCTGAAAAGAGACTCCGCCCTAAATGTGTCACCTTCTATGTCGGCACCTTCTCCATCGGCATCTAAAGTGAAAGGGTTCTTCTCGTCGTTGGACTCATCTAACCTGGGCCATTTCACTTGACGCGACATCTCTTCCTCGTTTCCTGCAGATTTTCGCTTTGTCGAAGATCTCCTATCTGCTGTTGCCGGGTGCCATTGTATGTCCTCCATGCTTGTTTGCAAAGTGGCTATGACTGGCTTGTTACCGTCCGACGTGGGAATCAAGAAGTCTTCCAAATTCGATTTCAAATTCGAAAATGCAGCGGAAGAAGTGATGAAGCCTCGAACTTTTCGTAGGTTGCGCAAATCTGGCTCATCTGGATCGTTATAGTCGCTGCCCATTGATAACTTGTCGTCCTCTTCATCATCTTCGTTCATCTGGATGTCTTGCTTTTCGGTTGAATTTTGCTGATAATTTTCGATGAACATCTCAAGTTTCATCTTGTCTTCAACTCTCTGAAATTTGAGCCTGTTCATTGCTGAGACCTTTTCATGTCCGCGACTCGTGAACTCATCTCTGATCAGGCTCGTAGCGTAAGCACGATAGTAGTAGATTATTCGAACAGCACCCTTTTCGAGTGATGTCTTTGCTTCTCCACGGAGATCTATAGCGCATGTCTTCAGCAGTCGAATGAAGACTTTGTCGAAGCGCCTTGGGTCCATTTCTTCGGTAGCTTGCAGTATCAAAGGTCGAAGTTCGGGGTGATTAGCCAGAATTTCAGCCAGCTCTTGAGGTGCACCCTTGACTTTGGTTTCACCAAGACCCGACAATGTTGTTCCTGAAAATCCGCTATCGTGAGATGTGTCTGAAAGGGCCTTCCAGGGTTCTTCTTCGGCTTGACCTGCTCTAAGTGGCTGGCTATCATTTATGCCGTTCTGAGTGTTCCTAGAGACTGGTTGTAATCCTTTGGAAGTGGAGGTATTTGAGTTTGGCATGGATTTTGCGCTCTTGTATCCGCTATCCTTTGAGAACACGGTGAAATTGTCGTGCAGATGCTCATGAGATTCTGCTGCAGCCTCATCATTCACATCTACAGACATGTGTGGGCCGTTCCATGGAGTTCTCAGATACTGTCTCAGAGGAGGTAGAGAGATCTGAGCAGGTCTTGTGTTGAGAAATTTCGGGGGGTCATTGTTGCTCGTAGATACACTTAACTCTCCAGAAATTTCATTCATTTCGGCAGGCATCCTTGCTTCACATCGATTATTCGGAGGCCACTGGGCAGGCAAATGTGTGATAGAATAATCGTTAGGTGTCTTTATGGCGATTTGGGTATTGTGATTGCTGTTCACAGTTGCAGGAGAGACTGTATAGCCATCCGGCCATGTACGCTGGAGAATGAGGCTCTTTCTCCTATTCATGCTTCCATTCCACCAGTTCTTGACCTGATTATCACTTCGTCCGTGAAGCCTCCTAGCAATCTCGGCCCAGCGTTTACCCATTTCTCCTACCATCCTTTCAATTTGGAGTCCTTCTTCCGGGCTGATTGGCTCATGGTTCAGGGATGGCTTGAGATTCTGGTGATACCGTTCCCGGCATTGCTTTGGCGATCTGCTTCCAAGGAGTTGTGCGATTCGAACCCAATTCAACGCTCCCTGAGCTTGAACGAGCTGTGCCAAATAGGAATCCTCGGCTTGCGACCACGGCCCTCTTCGGTGAGATGACATGTCTTATTGAAAGCCCCTTTCCTAGGCCTCTAATGTTCACAAATCGTGTTTGAGTTTGAATATTGTAAGAATAACTGAAATCAATGGCTGATATCTCAATGCTCATTGCTTTGTGTGCGTAGGATTCAAGGATACATGTAATGATATCTCCTCGAGGGTCAATGTGAAATCGAAATCAGGACGCCGAAAGATGGATAAGGCTGCGTCAGTGTGCCTTGCTAAGCTAGCGTTCTGCACTGCCCCCTTGCCCTGCGGCTATTTAGAGACATAGCCAACTACTTTCTCCGATCCGCCAACCTCTTCTCGATGCATAATTCTGCGAAAGCCACATGGCTGACACTCCAGTCCGGAACGCCCATGTGTCTGGAATTCTCGGGTCTGCGGATATCATGGATAAATGAACGAACCTTGAAACTTTCTCCAGACTCCCTACTTGAGAAGGAGAAAACACCCAGGGGACGTATGAATGGAAGTTGCCTAAAGGAGGGTTTACTGAAAACGGAGAGATTATAATTTCGTCAGTGACATGTTCAAGATGCGGCACCCAAATACTAACGCTGCCTGACCTTGAGCTCACAAGACGCTACATTTACTTCAAAAGCTTCACTGAGCTCCCTGCCCCTCCCAACCCCACACTACCCCACCGTAGCAGTCGGCGCACTTTCCAACGCCAAAACGGCAAAATGTCCGCCCACAACTGGCCGCGCAATGAATGGCCCATCCGCAAAATTTCCCGTCTGCGTATTATACAAGTCCGTGAGCGTTTTGTTGGTCGGTGTGTTATTAATCCAACTCGAATCTGAGGCTATTGTTGCTGTCCAGATTTCCCAGTCCGCTGTTTTCGGAAATCAGTGTTTGTTTTCGAAGGGAGGGGTGTGAGGAAATGTCTTGAAATGGGAAGGGTAAGTACATTTTGTGAAAACATTCCGTCAAGGGGCACGCCGTAGGTTTGTGCTACGGTGGGGTAGAAGGCGCTTTGCATGTCGTAGATTCTCTGCGGAACGAGATTGAGGCCAAGGAGATCATCTGCATACAAGTTGTAGAGCGTCCCTAAATCTATGTCAGAGGTAGTTCGAGAAAGAAGTGGCCACAGACCATGCGAACTATCATCACCATAACTCAAATTCGTATGCGGCGGATTTGCACTCAGCACCACAGCTAGCTGATGCACTTCCTAATATAATCATTTGTAATACTCGAATAATTTGCTACATCAGCCGTATTTCCCATCTTCTGAGTAATTACTGACATAGCTTTAATGGCTATAATTCCTTTCAAGGTGAGGTTTGTTTGGTTTGCGAGCTGGCCTCGGAAATCATCTGTGGAGAGTTGGTTCGCAGGGATGAGCGCTTCTTGGACGAGGTACCCGGTCCATTGTTTGAGGATGCTGTAGTGTTGGGAAAGGTGGGCGACGTCCTGGGTGCGTTGGGTGCGTTGGGTGTAGGCTAGGGTTGTGATTATCATGTTGCCGCATTCTTCGAGGGGCATGTATTCTGTGGGTGTGAGCACGTAATCTGGGTTAAGGAAGAACTTACGTCCGTCTGTTGTTGGATGACGGATTACGCGGGAATAGTTTGCTCCAAGGTCGTGCATGGCATACGCTAGGGGGAACTGTCCTGATTCTTGATTCTCGAACAGCGGGTCCAAAAGTAACTTGACCAGAAGTGGATTCGAGTAAAAAAAGATCGGCATGGCTGGATACAGAACGTCGACTGTCTGGATGTTGCCATCGGAACTGACTTCTTTGAGGAACAGGTATGGTTTGGCTGTGGTACCACAGAGTTGAACTGCAGCAAAAGCTTGGTGTGCAAACAGTGAAGTGATTGTCAAGTAACCCTGCCCTCCGGCAGCCAGCGAGTCGACGGTGAACTGATGGTCAACACTTCTAACTTTGGTTGGAAAGTCTTTATATAAGAATTCAACCTGAGATAGTTAGCATCGATAAGAAAGGAGCGACTGCCCTCGTACCATAGCGGGGTTAATGCCACATAAGTCAGACTCAAATTTTTTTTTTCGCTAGTTCTGTTTTAGTGTTTATACGTGAGCAGCTGCCGCCTTAACCTAAGCCAAGGGTGAGCATTCCTGAGTATGCCTGAGCACGTCATGAGCACGTCCTAAGCTAGGCTTGAGCTTTTCCTAAGCAACCTGAGTACACGGCAGAATTAGCCTAAGCATTGTAAAAGGGTAATGGCTCTCCTAGAGGAAAACCACCTAATCTTACATAATTATAGTAAACTTATAAGCTTTAGTAAATACTTGATTTCGCTCTCATAATTATTCGTTATACGTAATAAGGCCAGTAAAATGGAGTAATAAAAGGTTATTATTATTTCTCAGAGAATAAAAAACTTTTTATATATTAAAAGGCATATAGTTAATATAAACTTCCGAAGTTACTATTATAAATAAGGATTTTTAAAGCAAAATAAATCGCCTCGTTATAATCGTCCCCCTATATATTAAGCTCGTTTCGAGCCTCAAAAAAAGAAAAGAAAAGAAACTAATTATATATAAGTATATCGTAATAAACTTCGTACGTAATAAGGCCAGTAAAATGGAGTAATAAAAGGTTATTATTATTTCTCAGAGAATAAAAAACTTTTTATATATTAAAAGGCATATAGTTAATATAAACTTCCGAAGTTACTATTATAAATAAGGATTTTTAAAGCAAAATAAATCGCCTCGTTATAATCGTCCCCCTATATATTAAGCTCGTTTCGAGCCTCAAAAAAAGAAAAGAAAAGAAACTAATTATATATAAGTATATCGTAATAAACTTCGTCGCTTATATATTTATAAAAAAATTTATTATTAAAGAATATCTCCTTTTTTTTAATTTTAAAATACTAAAAAGTTTATTTGATTTATTTAATAGTTTGCTCGCGTTATTAAATAAGTAAATACTAATCTATAAAAATATTATTATAATTTAATTATTAAAATATTTCGAATCGGATAATAAAGTAATTTAAGGGTTTAATATAACGAATTATATCGAAGATTATATTAACTCTTTTAAATTGAATATTATTAAAGAACGATTTATCGTTAGAAATTTATTAGAAGAAATTATATCGAGAAAAAACTCGGAATATATTATAAGCCTTTTTAAAATTTGCGTATATTATATTTTTATAAATTTTATTATTTGTATTTATAGGGATTAAATTGATTAGAAGAAATATTCGAAGGTTTAAATTAATTAGAAAAGTGTTATAAAAGCGATATACGAATATATTAAATCGATAAATATATAATTCGAAATTTTAAAATCAAATTTCTATAGATTTCATTTGT
>FJOG01000031.1:519482-529551 GCA_900073065.1 Phialocephala subalpina
TTAATATTTACGCTATATATTAATAATAATCCTAATTATAATTATTATATTAATTTTTTTTATTATATTATATATCTTTAAAGTTAATACGCTTTTAATAACTCTTTTACTTTTAGTTAAATTATAATAAATAAAGTTTCCCTTAATCTTAAACTCCTTATTATTTAATTAGTTTTTGTTTGCGAGAATAATTTTATATTTAATCTAAAAGTTAAAATCTTTATTATTTGCGAATAATTTATTAATAAAAACAAAGAATTTTATTATAAATAAGTTTAGTGCGATATATTTAAATCTTTAGTCGAGATTTTTAATTTGCTACTTTAATTTCTTATTTAGCGCGACGATTTTTTCCTTAATTAAATTTTAATATTATATAATAATAAATAAATTAAATATAGCCTTTAATTAGCAGATTATAGCGATATAAGCTCCTTAAGCACGTTATTCTCGATATTCGTCTTAAAAGTTTATAAACTTAATATTTATTAGCTTAATCTTTTTATTTTGTTCTTTTTATTATAATTCGATTATATTTTCATATTTAATCAAAATATAACTATTAAAGATTAACGGAGTTTCTAATACTAAGGCTTCTTTTGATTTAATTAAGAACTTGGTTTTCGTGAGTTCGTTTTGCTTAATATTCGAGAATTCCTTGTTTATTAAAATAAGCATATTATTTGTTTATATCGGTATAATCATGTGATCGCTTAGCGATGGGATAAGAGGGTGGATTCAGGTGGATAAAGGGGTGGAGCTCTGATCTCTATCACCCTAATAACTAGTATCTTAGATTCATTTCCTTAGGTTATATAAGTAGTTAGATGCCCCTTTTGGAAAGGGGCAAATAGACAAAATATATTCATTAATATTAGACTAAAATCTTAGTGTTTATAATTATTCCCGGACGAATTAATACTAATTAGTGGTTAATATTATTCGACCACAAAGTAATAAGGATAATTTCGAAGAGGTACCTAAGGATTTTTCGGAAGTTATTAAGTATACTAAAAGAAAAGAATCGATTCCTTTAGGCTTTCAAAAGGATTAGAATATTAAGAGATTATTACGTTAATATAAACCCGCGTTTTATCTGATTTTACGCTTTATCGCGTATCGATAGTAAATACTTAATTATAATTTACTTGCTATTATCGAGAATAATTTTTCGAGTATTTTACGAAGCTCGAATCCACCAAGAATAAACTTTACGAGCTTAATATAAAGACTTATTAAATTACGATATTTACCAAACGCGATATAACCTAGTAAATTGTTTTTAACGAGCAAAATTAAACCTTTTTAGAGTATGACTTTAATTAGAAAAAAGATTTATTATTAACTTTTTTACCCCTCGATCTAATATAATACATAAAGGATTAAATTCAGGAAATCACAAAATAAGAAGAAAAAAATAATTTTCTATGGGTAAAATTTAAATTAGTATACTCTAATTAAGACGAAAGCTAATTTATGCAAATTATATAAGCTTTAAAAATTAATTTGCGGAATTTCCTTCGCAAAAATAAAGTTTATATTCCGTTAATATAATTATATATATTAATATTTTAAATGTTAGAAATATTTACTTAAAGTATAATATTATTAGAATAGTTTAAGTAGGAAATTAAGAAGATAAGCATATTAAGAGGATTTAACTCATGAAGAAATACGATCGATCTAATCGAGATAAAAAGGAAAAACTAAATACTTATAAATAAAGTATTTAGGAACAGAGATTTCGATAAAGTTAAGAGTTACTAAGCTCTGTTAAGACTTCCGATTATGCAAAGATTGCCACATAAGAAACCTTAATAATAACTCGAATGGTAACTACTTGTTAAAATAATCCCTACGAAGCGGATAATACCCTTTAAGTACTCTCTTATACCTAAGAAAACTCTATTATCTAACTTAACCCTAAAACTTTAATATTTAACGCTAACTTTATTACTATTAATATTACTAAACGAGCTGATATTATTAAAAGTTAAGAAAATACTAGAGATTTTATTATTTTAATCCCTATAACTAACGAATAAATTCAAACGAAAACTCGTTACTTTAATAAAAATTTATAATAAGAAACTTAAATATCATAAAAAAAAAACTTATTTAATATATTTATTTGAGTATTTAAAGACTTATATCCCAAAGTAAATATTAAATCGAAAGAATATTACGACGCGTTCTCGATTATACTAATTAGCGAGGCTAACGAGTTTTATTACTAGAAACTCGCTAAGAAAAATTTCTCGTTTAATTAGATAATCGAGATTATGAGATCGAATTTTGAGACTAAAAAGCGCCAAAATCAAATATTTAATTAGTGGCACGAGATTATTTTTATTATAATATAATCTTAGAACTCCGATAAAACGATTTTAAAGTATTTTAAGATCTTAAAACGTAAATTAATTAATAAATAACTTAGTTTACGTAACGAGATATACTTGGAAGTTATTATTTAAGACAAGATTTATTACGCTTGCCGAGATATACCGGAATATTATTACGTACTTCTTAGACCATTAGGAAACTTTTAGTCCGCATGTGAAGACATACGAATAGTTTTAGTACTTAGAGTAGAAGTCAAATTAACCTTTAGAGTTTATTCGATCGAGAAAAGGGCGCGAGACGAAAAGGATAAAGTATTCTTGGTAAACCGAAAATACTTTGGGAAGAGTATATAATACGGAGACTACTTTACCCGTAATGCCTAAAGGACGAGATAAGCTAAATAAAAGTATTTTATATATAAGAAACCAAATTACTAGAGTACTTAGTATACTCTAGAAGAAAGGCAAAAAGTATACGTAGTATTTAAGAGATCACGAGACTCTATTAATAAGAATATAAATAAGATTATTTAATATATTACCAAATTCGAAGGACTTAAACTAGATATTACAAAAGATTACGAGTAATTCGTTAATAAACTCGCGGAGATAATTAATTTATTAAGAAGTTATAATATATAATCGGAGTATTTCTTTATGATATCTTATAATATAATCGATAAGATTAAGACTATTAAATTATTTAACTAGTAATTAATTTTCTATATATTCGCAAAGATTATAATATACCTAGTATTACTAGTAATACATGCGAATATAAAGATATTCTTAATTATTTGATATTTATTAAGTGTATTTATAGGCATTATAATTAATACTAAAGCAATTTAGCGCTTAATAGCCAGAAAAGGCTAATTCTTAGTCTTTTAGCGAATTCGAGACGTTAAATTAAATAAATCACGAGCTGGAAAAGTTATTATTAAGTTTAAAATCAAATAAACTTCGTTACTTGGTATTATTAATATTAAGACGCTAATTGGCCAAATTATGTTTTACGTAATATTAGCTAACATGCCGTTTTTACTTTGTTTATAAGATATAAATAAATTACGCGTTAAATTCGATAATCTTAATAACGTATTTATTTAAAGCAATATATATACGCCGATTATAAGGGCATTCGAATACCCATGGATACTTTTAAACCTACTAGAAAGCCTGGTTTATATAAACCAGGAAATTATAACTATAAAAGCTAATACGTATTATTTGACCGAAATAAAATTGCGATAATTATATAAACGATTTGGATACTTATCGGTAATACGATTTATAAGAGTCTTTAAACATGGAGATTATAATACTAATTTTGATGAAATCAAAAGGATAATAAAATATTATTAGTAATATTAAATAAACGGTAGATTTTTAGGACGTTTTAAATTTATATTACGAGATAATTATGAATTTAATTATTCGGTATATTTAGACGTTTTATGGCTTGATAATAAAGTAATACTATAAGTCGTAAACAAGGTAATTATATTTTAGGCCGCTAGGTTTCTTAAGGATATATTAGCTAAGGAGACCTAAAATGCCTTTTGAGTATATTAGATTAACGTTTACCTCGGATTATTAGCGTTTGTAATTTATAACCTCGGAATAAACTTTAATTCTAAGGAATTCCAAGATAATACTAAAGTTATAAATATTAAGATAAAGTAAATACCAATCGAAGTATATAACTCCATCGGATTTATAAAGCGCTATTACGTGCCACTTAGACGTGCGTATAGTATTTTGCTAAAGGAGTTACCTGATTTTTTAAAAGAAAAGAAATTATAAATGGCAATTAAAGCCGTGAATAATACTATTAGCCTTAATAATATTATGTTTATATTTCTTGTTTTTGGAGCGTTTCCCCGCATATTATAATGGGATATATTAGCCGCATTAATTATAGCCCAAGTAGAAACTATAAGAAATATTATAATGGCAATCCGCGAATATTACGTAGCTCGCTAAATTATAAACGCCTTACGGATAAGAAATAATCCTCGGATTAATTACTTGGTAAATTTACTTATTAACTTAAATATGCTTATATAGAGAAAGGGCAAAGGGTGGCAAGGATTATTTATATTATTAGCGACGGATAAAGAGATTTACTAGATTTAATTATTTAATGGACTTAGAAACTTCCGGAATATAATTATAAAATTATTTTATAAGGACCCCGATTAAATGGATAATAACAATTAACTAAAAGATTTCTTATTAATAGAAAACGTGCTAGAGGATATTATACGAGAGCTAGAAACGCTATAATAAAGCTTAAGATTAATAGATAAGTAATTGGTTATAAACGCGAAAGATATTCTCGATTTATCCTATTTAATTAGAGAAATCTAACTTATAATAAGAAACTCTCGAGTAATATTAAAAATCTTATTTTTTGTTTTTAATCCGAACGATTATATTTTTATAATATTCTTTATAAATAGTAACGCTAGCTCGAAAATAATCGAAATATTTCTAATTGAAAAGGAAACTCGAGATAAGTAAATATTAATCGAGTTACGCGCTAAGGGTATTATTATTACTCCTAGAGAATTATTTGTAATTTCCCGGAGAAAAGAAATCAATGGGTTATTAGCAAAAGGAGTATTTGAGTTAATTTCTAGTAATTCTAAGGAAATTGATAACTAATAAATTTTTGGCTTAAGACTAATTAATGAAGTTAAGGGTATAGGGACCATAATACCCTACGAGAAATCCCGCTTAGTAATTTAAGTATTTAATGATAAAGGCAAAAAAATAGTGCTCACGTAATCACTAATTATCTAGCGAGTTAACTAACGAATTATTGTTATTTTAGCCCCGTTACTCAAAAGCAAAGGGATTAGCCTTTACTTGAGAGATATTACTTAAGCTTATATATAATTAGTAACTTTATTGGCACGCGTTATATTTGTAAGACCTCTGAAGGAGATAACTCACGAATTATTACTAGGCATTATTTTTAAGGTTATTAAGCCTTTCTATAGAATTCCGGAGGTAAGTATATACTAGTATAATACTTATAATAATTATTATAAGGATAAGCTTTCGATGGAAACGTTAACGTTCGACTTATATTTATTAGTTACTCGGAATAAAGATAATTTATTCGGAATAATAATTATATAAACGGATGATATACTTATTCTGGGAGATAACGCGTTCATGGAATTAGAGTATACTAAGCTAGAAAAGGCTAAATTAATGGCTAAGCCTACGGAATCTTTAGCGCGGGATATTTTATTAATATTTAATAAGTATAAACTAGTAATAAACGGGAGTAGCCCTAATATCACCTTGTTTTAAAAGGGATAAAGAAAACGTTTAACTTTTATTAACCTTAAATCGAGCGAAATTAAGCAAGTTTACCTCGAGTAATACGCCCGAGGAGTATATATAGGGATAATCTATTAATCGGAGGCTATATTCGATATATTAATAATAGCTTAATACTAAGACCCCAAACGAGAATAAGTTATAGCTTTTAATAAGCGTTTATAATAATAGATAAATAATCTCGACTAAGGGCTCCGATTTATATATATAGACTTATTATTTGCAAAGTTATTTGTTTTTGTAAATAGTTCGTTTGTTATAAACGCAGATTATAGCTTTTAGATCGGATACGTCGCTATGCTAGGGAATAAGGAATATAGCGATGGGAAATTCGATTTGATGGGAAATATTTTGTATTAAAGCTCGATTAAGTATAAGAGAGTTACGCGCGTAGTTCTGGCTTTAGAATTATACGCGATGATAACAGGGATTAATATAGTGATATCGATTTTTATTACCCTTAATCTTATTATAAAGTAGTTAGAAATAAACCCTATTTTTATAGTTATTTATATCGATTTGTTTTTGCTTTACGAGTATATAGTTAAGCTTGGTATTACTAAGGAAAAACGTTTAATGATTAATATTATAGCCATTAGATAATCGTACGAATGCAAAGAACTCTCGGAGATTTGATAAATTACTAGTAATAATAACCCTATTAATATTATGATTAAACTTACTGCTAATAGATTACTTGAGTTACTTATTAATATTAACCACTTTAGCGTCAAGATATAAGGGTAGGTATAGCGTCCTAAAGTACAGGAGTTAACTGGCAAAGACGGGAAGGAGGAGAAGCATGGTCGTTAAGGAAAGTAAAGCGCGGTAATAAACGTGTTTTTGGTGTTTTTCGATGTTTTGATGTTTTTTGGCGCGCGAGCTCTAATTAGCTCGGAGTTTACTAAACTCCGCGGTTAGGGGATTTCCCCTATTTTTAGCCTGGACGGTCAGGTAGTAATGCGCGTAATCGCAATTAGTTTCTAGTTAATTTTCCTTATGATATTTATTTGCGTAGTAATACTTTTATAGTTACGATAATACTTTTTTTACTTATAGTTTACTAGTTAGAAGAAGTATCTCCTTCCAAAGAAAGAGTTACTAATGTCGGTATAATCATGTGATCGCTTAGCAATGGGATAAAAGGGTGGATTCAGGTGGATAAAGGGGTAGAGCTCTAATTTTTATTACTTTAACAATTAGTGTCTTAGATTTATTTCCTTAGGTTATATAGGTAGCTAGGTGCCCCTTCTAGAAAAGGGCAAACAAACAGAATATATTCATTAATATCAGATTAAGATTTTAGTATTTATGATTACCCCCGGACGAACTAATATTTATATCCTAATAACTTCGAACGCGTTTTTTATAATCGTAATCAGGAAGTAAAGGTTATATATAAACGTGACTATAAATAACTTTTCTTGATAATACTTATAATACGTAGCCCACTAGTATATTCCGGCCTTAATAAGATTATATAATGGCTTTAAGATTATTATAATCGTACTTAATAAATATAAATTATGAACTTCTTTTAAAAGCCACGCTAATATAAATCGTTGGATATTTATCGTAAATTATATATAAACTTAAGTAATATCGCGAAATTATATTCTAATTTTTTTATCGGGAAATTAAGTTAAAATTAATATTAGTATTATAATAACTTATTAACTTGCTTTTTAAATTATTAAAAATTATATAAAAATTATTTCTTTTTTTTCGTTATTATATCCTTAGATAACTAGTCTGGATTTCTCGTACGGGCTATTAATAACTTTGCTTTTAATCTCGTTAATTAATCTTAAGTTAAAAATTTGAACACTAGCGTATTTAACGGGGTTAAATTTAATAAAGTTAAAAACTCTTTTAGTAATTAATCTATTTATTTCCTACTTTTGCGAAACTTCGAATAATATTTTAAAAGTAATAATTTTACTTTTATTTCGTAATTTTAATAAGAGTTTTATATTAGTTTTTTTTTTATTTATTATAAAAGTTATAAAAATATTATTTCTTTTAATAATAATAATAAATATATCGTTAAAATCCTTATTATTACTATTTTCTATAAAGTTTTAATAATTGCTTTAATATATTTCCTTATTAAATATATTTTTCTTATTGTATAACCCTCTTAATTATTTTTTATCGCGATATTTAATTAGTAGCTTTTCTTTTTTTACTTATTTTGACGGGGAAAATTCAAAGATTTTCTTATTATTATCCTATTTATACTCTTAGTAATATAGCTTAATAATCGTAAATCGGAAGTTTATTAATCCGTAGGGTATATCGACCGTGTATATCTCGCCGCTAGTTACTAGTAGCTTATATAATCCCTTTTACCCACTTTTCTTACGTTAAATGTATATATTCGATAAGATTAATAGGTTTAATATAAGCTTAATATTTGGATTATTTCGTAAAGCGAACGTATTAGTAACTTATCGTTTAGTATAAAGACGGCGTATTTCCTTCGTAATTACTCGAATTATTTTAGTTCTTTTAATAATTAATAGTAATAACGCGTTTTTACTAGTATAGCGGGGTAATTTGGTTATTAGTGCTAGTTATTAATGCTAGTTGCTGGTGCTAGTGTTATTTTTCCGGATTGGGCCTAGTATTACACGTGACTCGGTCTTGGATATATTAAGAGATTTGGCATCTTATATTCTTAGTTCTTTAGGTAGCTTTTTACGTGGTTCGTAGACATTAGAATTAACTCCAAAAGGTTTATCCCTTTATATTAGTGACTTACGTAAGGACGATTAATAACCCTAAGAATCGCCATAATTAAGGGCTATAATCAACTAATAATATAATCGCGATTATAATAACCCTTATTTGATTTTCTTTTTTTAATTATATTTGCGAGTATTCTTACGAGCTTTTTCCCTGCGATTTTATTACTTTACGGTTATCTCTAAGTTTATAAGCCCTCGAGCACTAAATTCCCTGCGAGTTTACGAGTTTACAATTAACTTCCATTCGATTTTACGACCGATTTATAACCTCTTAATTAAGCCAATCGAACTTATAAGCTAGCACCTTATCTATTATACCTTTACTTTGAGAGTATCCTCTATAAGCTTATATTTCATTGCCTATTTCCACTCTTTTTATTTACTTCGATTTTATGATTCTCGATTAACCAATTAACCAACCAATTAACCTCTTTTCTCGACCTACCCTTTTCTTCTAGCTTTAATAGCTACGCTCTTTTGACTATATATAAACCTTTTTTCCCTTTTATTCTATAAGCGTTTAATCGTATATTTATATTACTATTAATATTACAAAAAGAGATTATTAGGCTTAATGATATAAACCCTATAATAAAGGGAAATTATAAGCTAAACACGCTAATTTGGCTAAAGTAACTTATAATATTATATATGGGCATTATTCCCCATTAGAAGCTATAATACTAGGCAAAGCCTTATCATATAAAAGAAAACTCTGCCAGCTATTAATTATAAAGTAAAGGGCTTTCTGGAGATACGAATACATACTTTTAATTAGATAAAAGGAGGAGAGTCACGTGTGCTCGGGACGAGCACTACATATGGGGGGACGATTATAGCAAGGCAAAATGGCAAGGCGGTATATCACGTGGTTTAATGAGAATATATTAAGAGATTTAGCATCTTATATTCTTAGTTCTTTAGGCAGCTTTTTACGTAATTCGCAAATACTAGAATTAACTCCAAGAGGTTTACCCCTTTATACTAATTATCCGAGGATATACTTTAAAAACTAATAATATAAATACGATATTATTAAGTTTAATAGAATTATTAATAACTTTAATTATTATTTATAAAATAATTTCCTTATTAATTTACTCGGAAATTAATTTATCTCGAATAATCTCGTAAGTTCGTTATAATAACGCATAATATTTTTTTATTTTTCTTATATTATTATAAGTTTTAATGGGTATTTCTTTGATTTGAATTATTATTAATTTCGTATATTATTAAAATTTTATAAACAAAAAGTTTTTTTTAGCGTTATATATAATATAATCAAGTAATTCTTAATATATATTAATTTAATATACGCGAAGAATATCCCATACGTTTTTTATAAATATATCCTTTAAAAATCTCGTAATTTAAAAAGTTATAAATAAGTTAATTACTTGTAAAATCGGTCGATTATCTAAGTATAAAACGTTAATAATAACCAAGTAATTAAATTCGTAATTATTATGGCAAGGCAAAATAATAGGGCGGTATATCACGTGGTTTAATAAGGATATATTAAGAGATTTAGTATTTTATATTTTAGTTCTTTAGGTAGTTTTCTATGTAGTTCGCAAATATTAAAATTAATTCTAAAAGGTTTACTCCTTTATATTA
>FJOG01000031.1:533313-589275 GCA_900073065.1 Phialocephala subalpina
TTTTTAAAAGGCTTAAAAATTCTCTTAATATTATTATAATTCTAATAACGTAACTCAAATTGATTTCAAAGTAAAGCTAATAATAATATAATAATTTCGATAATTATTCTAATTAATATTATTATAAACAAAATAAAAATCATTTAATAATTAATTATATTATATAAAATAATATTTCTTATTTAATAATATAATAATAATATTAAAGATTAAGCCACTATTTATATAGCGCTATAATAGCGTCCTAGTAACGCCTAAATAGCACACTAGTCCCCTATTCCAACTAATATGTGAAACCTCGTGACATGTGCCTATCACAATATGTGAGGGGTGTGCACGGACCAGGGATTGTGAGACATGCGTCTTAACCTCATCTCCTTTCTAAGACATACGAACTCCCTCAAAATCATTCATGATTCGAACCTGCCAACTTGAAGGAATCATTTTGTCAACATCAGGGCTTTTCAAGAAGATCAGATAAACATACTCAGTTCTTTACACTTTGCAGCTGTGAATGCCATCTACGATCAATATGGCAGCAAAACGAGAATGTCGCCTTCGACTTCGAAAAGGCGAGCCTGTTAGCTATTACATACATACATGTACAACATTCCTCGACTTATCTCGAGAGCTCCGAGACCGAATCTACTCTGAAGCCCTCATCTCGCCAAATCCAATCACCGTATGCTCAATGACGGTCGACAGCTATGAACAACACTCCCTCATAGACCCTGATTGGTTCAAGGATGACGAAGGAAGAACGATCCATGAGGACAAGTACATCATTGCCTCCAAGGCTGCCGTCCTCAAAGAATTAGCCTTTGGTCTTCTCCGAGCCAGCAAAACCATCGCCAGCGAAGCAGCAGTCGTGCTCTATCGCTCAAACACATTTCATTTCGGGGGATCACAAGTCTGGAACCCTTTCTATGGCTGGCTTGATCTGATAGGGCTGGAAAATCGCTCCTACCTACAAAGGATATCTCTTGAATTGGTCAAACCTGAATATCTGAACCCAAACAACCTGGGCATTCGAACCCTCGGGCGAAGAAGCGACTTCCGACGCCAAAAAGTCGTTTCCTGCTCACAACCGACAGAAGAAGATGCCTTGGACTTTGTTGATCCAGCTATTGAAGCCTGTTTCCGAATCTTGGGAATGTATGGTGCGCAATTGCAGCTGAAACTGTTGTTGGCGCCACCGTTTCTGCCAGGTGTGAATGTATGGGTTGCGAACCCTCAAACCTACGAACCGGAGCTTTGGCCGTGGTATTCGTTAGATATTCCTAGGAATATTGAGAGATGTAGAACAGAATTTTTGAGCAGGGCCGATGTCTTGTGGTTTGGCAAGGGGAGGAAGGATATGTTTTTCAAGCACGCCGAAGAGATCCGAGAGAAGGGATGGGAAGTTCTCGAGACGAAGGATGTGCATTACGTTTCTCCTCTTTTTGATTATTGGGAGACATACTTCATTCTCCGGAGGAGTTGTTGTAGCACGTTGGGAAACCCGAGGAGTTGGTCGATGGATGGCACCTTTGAGCAATACAGGCTTATTGAGTGGCGGTAAAAGTCTCATCTTAATAAAAGGGCTCTAGTTTCGAAATTAGTTCTCATTTTGTCACTTTGTTCATCGATTTTCATGACATAAATCATGTTTTTAGTGTAATGATCATTAGCAGTTTTAGTCCATGGTGTGACAGCACGGTAGGAACAATGTACGTAGACAAGAGTACGATTTGACTATCTCTTAGAATCTAAAGGTAAGGAAAGAAGAAGAGGTTTGGAGGGGAAGCAGCTACATATGCACTTGGGCATATGCCTATCACGTGCTAGTTTTAGCACGAAGTTTGTGACGGCACGTAAGAGACATAAGGCACAGATAAGTCGGCGACAACGTATCTCACGATCCCGAACATCACGTGCGTCTTGGCCCCGAGGCTCGACAGCCTCGCTGCACAGAGAAGCCAAAAGCGACAGGTCAAGTGATGAATCATACGGATCATTGGAATCATTGGGCATGATCGAAATGATCGGAAGGATTCATCTTAAATGAGGTTCTATATAAGTTCAGATAGTTTCCCAGATAGTAGAGCTTCGTGCTCAAATTCATATAGCAATTTACTCTTACTTGTAACGTCTTAGTTCTATCTAAGAAACCGTGTGACTTTACTTCATAGCTGATACCAACCAACGCTTCTACTACGCCGCGTAGAAGACAGTACCCAGAAACGTTATAGTACTGTCTGTGATCTCCTAGATTCTGCCTATGTACGAGGATCCAAAGCCAAGGAGAGGAGAAGAAGAAGAAAGGCGGCCGAGGAACGACAGTGCTATATGTACAGGAGAGGGGCTACTAGCGTTTCATGAGCCGGGCTCAGGAAGAGGTCGGCTGACGTGGGAGATCTCCCACATCAGCTGACTCCAATGGCACGTGATATCAGAACTGTCACAACTTATTTAGTAATATAATAGTGATATTAAAGATTAAGCTATTGCTTATATAGCGCTGTAATAGTGCCTGAATAACGCCTAAGTAGCGCACCAGCCCCCTATTCTAGCTAACATGTGAAACCCCGTGGCATGTGTCTGTTATAGGAGAGGGTGAGCCGAGGGTGATTAGCGGCTGAGTAGAAGCGGCGAGCTTACTAACCGACCTTGGGACGAAGAAAAAAAAGTTGTGTTCAACTGCCAAAGTAGTTGGTCCAAAGCGATGGCACTGCCGTATTGCCTTTGGCCCCATCAAAATAAATTGCATTCTGCTGGGCATGTACAATGGTGTAGAGCGTCGACACAGGAGTGCTACCAACATTTCCGGGAGAGTTTGCTACCACTTTGGTCAACTTGGGAGAAACACACGTTCGGAAAAACCAACCAAATGCAAACACGGGCCAACTATTACCGATTGCTCGATAGTTCGTGTCCTGCGTATTGGGCAAGACGCCACTATTGAGGAAGGTTCCATGGACTGTACCATCAGACCCAGATTAGTACGTCATTGGCAAACTTGCTGCAGTTGACCAGTACCAGTGGCCCCAGTGAGTTGCATCGTCAGCATAATCTGCATTGAATTCGCTCTGGGTTTTTCTCCATGATTTGTGACTTGAAACCCCGTTCTCGACGGTGTAGCCACAATACGTCAATCTTTGTATTTCACACGGAAATCAGTGAACGTACCTCCACTGCGCAACATCGCCATTGTGAATTGACACCCATTCTACTCAATCATTAGAACCCAGTCTCCGATTCAGAAAGGGTAAGGCAGAGAAATACCAGCTGGAGTACCCGCATAAAGCTGCACGGAATGTGTGGCACTATCAATAGCAGCAACAGTGACACTTAGATAAGACCCAATGACAGATTGGCGTTTGGGGTCTGTCGGCGTGATAGGTGACAAGAACGTGACGTTCATTGACACCTTTCCTGCGATATTCATAATCTGGTTTGAGTAACACTGGGAGGAAAGAAGCCATTTACTTGTGCCGCTCCCATCTAGGTGTAGGTAGTTCCATCAACTTTGATGAAACCTGTCCATGCTGTCACAGCACCGTTCGAGCCAGCCACAGGACCTGGTCGAGGTCCGCTGTCCACAGGTTAGCTGATTCCTGGAGCTTGGGATAGACCCTGACGGTCGTGTTGTAGTCGAACCGGAGCACTTATGCCCAAAATCGCCTGTGTCATTGTCAATAAAGGAAAGTGAAGACGTTTGAAATAACTGACGTCCGGGATCCGGGCAAGACTCCTCCGCTGCCTCCATCACTCCCAACTTCTAACCAAGTGTTCATATACGGCGAGTAGCTTAGACATGTTAGACCCCTCTATAGAATTCAGGAATTTGCATACCTGCGAGAGGGATGGCAGAAGGCCGCGCTGGGCTGAACTTTGAGCCGTAGACGAAGCTACCAAGATCCCCAAATCAAGGCAAGAAGATGAGACTTCATCGTTGCGCTCCCAGACCAAAAATGGTTAGAACAGAAATGTTGTACGTTGCAAGAACAATAAAGAGGGAAATGAATGATCATATACTGATTGATGGAACCACTGATACCCCGCGCGGAATTGCTGCAAAATGAGGAGAACGAAAACTGAGGAAAGCACCGAGAAGAGGATGACTAGTAAGACAAGCCACATCAAGGAACACAAACTATGTATGTTCTACCCATGTCATCTGCGTGAAAGCGGATACTCGAAGGCAGTCATATGGAACGCCCATGACGACTGTCCATGCCGGACATGTATCGCAGCTTACAAGAACGGCTGTGCAGACCGACAACCTTGTCAACCTCAAAGAAGGATCGACAACCCAGTATATCCTCGACGCTACTGGCTAGGCCCCTGGTTTTTCGAGGGTTTCGACACGGTCGGCGAGATCGTCGAAATCGGAAGTGGTGTTACAGGTTTTGAGAAAGGCCAAAAAGTCGTCACCTTTGCAACAGGAATTGGACCAGGTATTGAAACAATGTCATAATTTTATTTGAATGTGTTAATTGAGAACATTTTAGCGAAATATAGCGCTTTTGAACAGTATTTTCTCGCCCAAGCTTCCACTTCATGGACCTTCGGGTTCAAGCTTCCTCGAGTAAGTATTTGATCCTATTTTCTATCAGTCCACTTTATCTTCCCACAATACTTCTCGCAGCGAACTGACGTCCCCGTAGTTCCCTGGCAGCATCTCTCCTTTGCACACCGGAAACTCCTTCAACAGCCATCGTCCAAGTCCACCGTGATGTCCTCAGTGGCAGATTGTCCCACTATCAAAGACGCCAACGAGAACCCCACCAAGCCTTCGGCGAACACAAGATTTACCAATCCTCTCCTCGCACACAACGCGATAATGAGAGTGACCATAATACACGAAGTTCGTCTGCATAACATATAGATGATAGTGTAGCGTTCAGAAATTGTGGCGAAGATATTCTCTCAATCTGGAATAGCGGAAGTTGATGCATATTATGGACATCTAGAGATGTAGGGAAGGGATAAAATATGTTGTTCTAGGCACATACTTTGGTATTCTGTCATGGACTGGCTACCATAATTGTATTCTTAGTTTCGCACGCTTGGAGTGAAGCAATAAGCACCTTTAACAAACCATACATTTTGGATTGCATCTGCGCAGTATAGATGGCAAAGCCTCCATGCCACAAGCTTCCTCTCTATGCCACAATATTGTCATCCTCACTGCGATTCCCCTAAACTCTTCTCAAGCAACAAGCTTCCTCTCCACATCATAGGCCTCTTCTCTCCGCCACGAGCCTCCTCTACCTGCCACAAGCTTCCTCTCTATGTCGCAGTTCTCCTCCGTTCTTCTCAACGCCACAAACTCCTTCTCCACACGGCAAGCTTCCTCTCCATATTATAGCTCTGCATGGTGCAGCTCTCCGCCATGTTACAGCTCTCCAGTCCGTTGCAGAATCCCTGCAGATAATTTCTCTCCGCTGATCGGATTATGGGTTGGAACATTCCCATCATGGACAGCAATTGTATGTTTCAACTGGGCCCCTTGGTTCTATGTTTTGATAGTCTCGTTGCGGGTCGTGGTTGTATTCTCGGGATGGGCTATCTCTTCCTAAATGGAGATGAGCAACGGCATGTCGTGAATGGATAATGTTTTCTTGCATACCTTCAACCGCAGACAGTATCCATTGTGAATGATAGATCAGAATATCATCAAGACTGACCTGCTCCACATCTATACTCCTTCATGGAAAAGGGCGGGGAGCAGTGCAATTTTTCGGACTGATATATCAGTAGATCATCTAAACGGAGCAAGAAAGGCAAGCCGAGTCAGCTTTGAATGTTGAGATGATGCAGCGGCCTTTGGTGCCATGGAAGGCAGTGTGATTTCTCTGGCGCACAAAAGGCTGTCGAAGCGCTACTGCTAGGAAGTAAACTCATTGGCTTATCACGTGATAATAATGCAAGTGGATATTTACAAACCCACGCAGTCGACATCAACGATGTATGGTAGCGTATTAATAGGTTAGAAACATTAGGATAAGGATTAGAAGTCATCTGCTAATAGAACTTATGGCAGCTTAGAGCGTTGCATGAACTCGAAACGCAGCCGAGTCGCCGACAGAAGCGGTTGACAGAAAGCGGCCGACAGAAAGCGGCCGACAGATATGCTACATACACCACTAACATATCCCAAAGCAGTAGGAGGTAGCTGACGAAAACCAAGGTCGCCTGACCTTGCTCAAGCATCCAATTCACGGCCTGCATAAGTACCCGGTGGCTTTGTTCACGGCAAGGCTTAGTAGCCGCGGCCGCGAGGGTTCTATTTTTATTAAAATAACTATATATACACGATAGTTCTCTCCCAAACCATCTATATTCTATACATCAATTTCATTTCAATCATTGCATTTCCTCGATATTTCCTTAACTCCACAAATTTATTAACACTACTTTCTCTTTTTCAAAAATCGCCTTTTTCGATATTTCTATTTCCATTTCAAGATGTTCACTACTGTTAGTAGTCTATCTCTTTTAGAATGATATTTTACAACCATCAACTAACATATTCTCAGCAAGCCTTTGTTACTCTCACTGCCATCTTGGCTTTTACTAGTGCAACTCCAGTTGTGAAACGCCAAAATAATTTCGCTGTCTCTATGACATCTTTCACCGACACGACTTGCAGTACAGTGCTTCAGAGCAACATTGATCTGAGTGCAAACACCGAAACTCCACTTCCTTCCAACTTGCAAACGGGTGTAGGCTTTGAAGGGAACTTCTTGGATGCCGCCGCTAGTTGTGCTGTGCTAGGATTCGCAGATGCCGAATGCGCTAGCCAGCAGAGCGAGGTTATTTCATTGAACGTGGCGGGCCAAACGCCTACTTGCACATCAACGTCATTCGCAATCGCTTGTATCCAGGTGATTTGTGAATAGAGTAGAGGTCTGTGGGTCTATAGGTCTTAAGCAGGGAGCAGTTGAAGGATAAAGGACTCTCGTTTAGAAGGTTGGCGTCGGCGTTGGGCATTGCGGGATGTGGATCTAAGTTAAGGTCATTCAACTTATAAAATACCAAAAAAAGTTTAAAAATGGGCAACATCTGAATTTGGAGTCAAAATTTTCCACTATCCTTATAAGGCGATCCTATTCCTCAGAATAGCGTTCGCGGGGGAAGTAGCGTTCTCTCTCGCCAAAAAAGGAAGTTCCTTTCCTGCTCTGTCTCCTTGGCGACCCCTCATCATATTCAGCCCACGGCATCTTACCATTAACAAACACAATAAGCTCTCTGCAAACCTCTCCGCAACAACCTTTTGCTCATCATCCAAAAACTCATTGTAATTCTGAAAAATATAGGCGACATCAAGAACATGTGTAGCTCTCCCTCCTTTCCATGGACCGTCCCAGGGATTCGGCTCATCGAAATAGTACGCGAATTTCTTTCCCAGCCAGCCTTTGGCAAATGTCAAGGTGGGGGCGTGGAATGCGATATCGTTGGCGAAATTGAGAATTCCGAGGAAAGCTTCGTCGTCGGATATGTCGGAGCGGATGTTGTATGCTTGTAAGACCGAGTCTCCCGCGTCGGGGAGCGATTTTTGGATTGAGGTGGTGAAAGCTGCTCTGCAACCGGCTTTTCGGGGGTGAAGCATGAAGCTGAATATGCTTCCCTGTTCCCATGATGATCTGTGTTTCTTGATACATCCGCCTCACTCTCATAGTCAAGCAAACTCACATCGAATTCAACATCGCCAATCAGCAATTCAACAGAAGTCTTACCCGGCAATGCGGCGGAAGCCTTCGAACCCGCCTCTTCAAAAGAAAGTCGGTTGAGTATAATATCGCCATCAATGGATGGCATCAAGGGAATCTGAGGTCCAAGTTTGCCCACAACCCCACCCATCGGTATTTCCAGAAACTTTTCGATCCTTTCCTCTGGACCAAGTTCTTGAATCCCAAGTGCTTCAAGCACAGAGTTATACGCAAACTCGGTGACTAGAGGCGGTAGTGCCTTGAGCATCCACGAAGTACCACTCATAGCAATGAATCGTTTGAAAAGTGGTTCCTTGGACTGTAGATGAAAGGTTGCAGAAACTTGCAGTCAGATCAGTACAGGGCTACTATCCAGGCGAGAAACTTACTGGCGCCAGCACTCTCGCCAATCCAGGTGATATTCGAACCATCACCACCAAATCCTGAGATATGCTTCTTGATCCAACTTAAAGCTACTTTCTGATCCCACAACCCGTTGTTCGGTTTATACCCCGCCTTGACCAGTTCCCCGGAGGTGAGAAATCCGTTTACCGCAAGTCGGTAGCTGCCCCGAGTCAACCTCTATATATCCAGGCAAGAAATGGAAATTATACTTCACACCCACTCCAATAACCGGAAGGCCTTTCTCCGCAGATAATTTGACGAACTTCACAAGGTCATATTGGGGCCACGCATTGGAACCAAGGTGGAATCCACCACCATGAAAGAATGCAAACACCGGTAGATTCTTTGCTACTCCGTTTCCAAGTTCTAGAACTGATATATTCAGGTTTAAGCAATCGATGTCTGATTGTGGGAGTTCGGGATGTGGGAGAGTGTGCTAGATGATGTTGAATTCCATATCACACCCAATCGGTGGACCAGGAGCTGTCGGCCTGCGATCTGGTATCAGCATATCCCAAAATGTGCTGGATGGGAATGAGAGGTACCCAAGCTTAGTTGCATCGATTGAGCTTCCGGGTGTTCCATCATATAATTCCGCCGCTGATAATCGGTTTTTGAGTGATGCATATTTGATTCCTAGGTATTGGGTTACACCACCCACGGACACGCCTGTCAAGTCACCGAAAGAAGCATGCTTCAAGACTGCCATTTTGAAGGATTTTTTTGACCCTTTGGAAAATCTTGAAAGGCGAACGAGGGGTTTTGAAGATGCAGAAAGTTTCTGGGTGGACTGTCTGCATAGGTCGTTTCTAATTGATCTCGGGGCGCTGAATGATGCCAAGTACAATCTGTGACCTTTAGGCGCCCAGTCCCCGCAGTCCCCGCAGTCCCCCGCATGCAAGGAAAAAATACTGAGTGCTTCCAAAATTTTCACATACTCGCTCGTCTCACTATAGGATTAAGACGGGGCGCAAATATTAGCTGAATCGCGAGATTTGTTTGTACGTCGGAACTGAATGTAGAACCTTATTTCCCGTGGGGAGCTGATTACATTCTTCCTACAATCACCAGCCTTTCCACCGCCCTTCAAAAATAAACTTGTCCAACCCACTTGAGCTCCCCTCACTCATCCCTCGTTAGTGTATATTTGAGAGAAGGTGGGGTTCCTTAGGTGGGGAGCCGAGCAGGGGGAGGTTTCGCTTACGCCATTTCTGCCCGTGATCCTGAATTGTTTTTTGGAATGGAACTCCATTCAAATAGTGCTTTTTAAATTCTACTCTCACCGGCCCAATTGTTTTCATGGATTAAAGATTTTTCTCCGTGACAGAATGTTGGACCAAGCTTACATTCCTTTCGCAGTAGCTGCACTAGTCCTAGGTCTCGTGAAAGTAATCGACGATTATATCAGAGATTCGAAATACAAACTCCCGCCACAAGTCCCCGGAGTGCCGTTCTTCGGAAATGCACTGCAGATTCCTCCATCTCAGCAAGGTCCGTGGGCAAAGGAGCTGGCCGATAAATATGGAGAAATGTGAGTAAATTGAGTCGGACTAAAAAGAGTCCGAATTTAACAATCTTAAAGGTTTACTATCAAACTCAACGGCCAGACTTGGGTGTTTTTGAACTCGTCACGAGTGGTCTACGACCTTATGGAGAGAAGAGCGGGAATTTACTGTTCCAGACCCCCATTTCCAATGCCACAGGGTATTATGTCTGGAGACTCGAGAATCGTGTTGATGCCGTACGGGGAGAAATGGAGGGGAGTGCGGAAAGTCATGCACAACATCCTGGGCTCGCGGCAATTAAATCTCTACAAAGATTTTCAAGAACTGGAATCGAGACACCTTTTGTACAACTACCTCCATAATCCGGACCGTTGGTTCTCGGCAAATGGACGATATTCGAATAGCGTTATCATGAGTGTGGTGTTTGGAAGACGTTCAGATCTTGGTGATCCAGATGTTGAGGAGTTATTTGAGACTGTGGAGGAATTTCTGAGGGAACAACAACCCGGTATGAATCTCGTGGATGGATTTCCGATCCTGGACAATTTGCCAAAGCCGCTTCAATGGTGGCGACCAAAAGGCCAACGAATTTTTGAGAAAACTCGGAAGTGAGTCTAAATACAACCTCATCGGCAATGATATGCTAACGCGGAAAAGCGTCTACAAGAGAGAGCTTGATAGACTTTCAGCAAAAATCGCTGCGGGAACAGCAAGGGACTGCTTTGCCATGGAGTTCCTTAAAACTATCAACTCAAAGACTGATGAAACACAAACCATCTTCACCCTGGGAACCCTAATGGAGGCAGGGTCTGATACGACACGAGTATCATTAGGACAGATCATTGCAGGAGCAGCAACCTACCCTGATTGGGTGGTTCGTGCCAGAGAGCAGCTGGATGCTGTATGCGGAGATGCAAAAAGACTTCCCGAATTCGCAGACCGAAAGAACCTTCCCTACATAACAGCCGTTGTGAAAGAGGGCTTCCGGTGGAGACCTAACATCGCTGAGATTGGAGTACCTACTTTGTTGATCAAAGATGATGAGTATGAAGGATATAAGTTTAAAGCGGGGACAATCTTTACTTGGAATGCGTGGGCGATTTCTTTGAGCCCGAAGGAGTATAAACAACCGGAGCGGTTCTGGCCTGAGAGATTTATGAATGATGATCTGAACAATGCGTTGAAAGGTCATTGGGCATTTGGGCCGGGGAGACGAGTCTGTGCTGGATGGAGCGTTGGCGAGAGCAATGTCTGGATTGCGATTGCACGCCTCCTCTATTGCTTTGATTTTCACCAAGTCCCAGTAAGCATTTACAATCCGAATCAACTTGTTGAGTTAGCTAACGATTCACAGGGGAAGCCGATTGATACCCTGACCATACCTTAGTTCACGGGTAACAAAGCACAATTCGATGTTGACATCAAAGTCAGAAGTGAAGCTCATGCTGCTTTGATAGAGAGAGATTGTTCTGAAGCTGTCAACACCAAATACTGAAGTCGTTGAGGAATTTCTAGAGCGCATAGTTACGAAGTACTTCCAATTGATCAAATCTTCTACCCATCTTCCTGTCTACAAATTGAAACTGTGAAACCAGTCTCCAACACACGCATATTACATTTCCTTCTTCTCCAAATCGATCAAGTCTTTTAATGATATTTTTTTGGTCTGAAAATTTTTTTTAAAAAAAAAATTCCGTCCTCTAAACATATCACATTTCCTTTCCTCTCCATGCTAAACGATCATAATCACTATGGCCAAGTGTGTTGCTGTTCGGATCCGAAAACAAGGAGATCTCCATTCAAGTTTTTGCAGCAACTTTCAAGCCTTAATATCAAGGTTTCAGAGTGTTGCACATGAAGACAGGCTGAAAAGTCCAAGTTTTCGAGGATTGAACCCCTTTCGGTTGCCGTTCTTACCCCACATGGGAATTGGGTTGGTATGTGGGGTAGGTTTCTAGCTAGAGAACCCTGAAACTTTACGCCATCCCCCCAGAATCCCCCTAAACTCACTGGCCCGTGCGCCGCACCATACTTGCCGTGTACATGATCAGACCCACACGCCGATTTTCCTCCCTCAATATGGGAAGATGTTGGTCTTATATTCACAGTTTTTGAACTCAGAACGACATCACGCAACATCTACGAATCATGACGGCGCATAATTTAAGCTTCGCCTTGCCGCCGATGGCTCAAATCGGCGAGCAATATCTTGTTATTCTCGCCGCTGTTGCGCTTCTCTTTCCTTGCAGCATCCTCTCATATATTGTGTATCAACGTCGACTTTCTCCTTGTCTGGTATTCCGGGACCGCTTTGGGCCAGTGTCACTCCATATTGGAGGCTGAGCAGGGTTTTGACGGGTGATTGGCATATTGATATCGTCAAGTTGCACGAAAAATATGGTAAGATTGGAGACGACTGCAGCATTTAAATAATTGCTGACAACGAAAAGGCAATCTTGTTAGGATTTCCCCAAACGAGGTTGCGCTTAATACCCCAAGCGCGGTGCAAACAATATACGGCCATACTGGACAGCCATGGGTAAAGGTGAGCTACTCAGTAGCCATGAAGGAGCAAGAATGGACTGACTGACTGTGATCTAGGGCGAATGGTACCAAGCATGGTGGCAGCCTGCGATGAACCATCCTTTTTTCGCCGAAACCAATCCAGCCATACACCGAGACCTTCGAAGACGAGTATCCAAAGCTTACAGCATGTCCTATATCCTTCAAATGGAGCATTTCATTGATCCTCTCGTTGACGACATCCGTTCCAAACTGACTGCGCTCTCTGGACAATCGGTCGACATGTCGCAATGGACTCAGTACTTTGCATTCGACGCTGTCGGAGAGCTTGCTTTCGGGAAGGCATTTGGTTTCATTGAAAACCAATGTGACTTTAACGGATTACTAGAGAGTGTCTACGTGTACATGACATCTACTGCTTCATTCGGCTTTATGCCTTCAAAGCTAATTCTGGAAAATGGAAATTTGTTCGGTGGATTGTCAACGGATCGTACCTAAAGCGCTTGAACAAGAAATTATATTGCGATCCAAGAATTCCATTCGAAAAGGTATGGTTATCGCTAGAATTATGATGCTAGGGGCTGACAATACACTTCTCACAGATTGTGAGAGAGAAGCTCACGTTAAGTGGGGAGCCCGACCGCAGTGACCTGCTTCGCCATTTCCAATCCGCGAAGAATGCCGATGGGACTCCGATGTCACCTCAGGATGTATTCGGAGAATCCATGAACGTGGTTGGCGCGGGAGCAGACACTACGGCAATATCTGTCCGAGCAATTCTTCGATACGTTTGTTCAAACCCTCGGGTGCTTCAAAAATTGCAAGCTGAGATTAATAATGCCTCCGCAACTGGAGCATTGTCAGATTTGCCGAATTTCGCGGAAGGCAATGCGTTGCCATACTTTCAAGCTGTCATCAAAGAAGCTCTTCGTGTTTTTCCTGCTGGTACGTGTGAAAATGGCAGCCCTTGATTTCCTCACTGACATCATTGCGCCGTAGTTGGTTATCAACTTCCGCGAGTAGTCCCTAGTGGCGGGACCGAGATAGAGGGAAAGTTCCTCCCAGCAAATGTAAGCTTTCGCTATTGAAGACAAACGGGTTGCAATCTAATAATCACAGGCAACTGTCAGCGTAAACGGATGGGCTCTTCACAGAAACAAGTCAATCTTTGGCGAAGATGCGGATGAATTTCGACCAGAACGGTGGTTGGAAGGATATACGAAATTGATGGAGAGTTGTTACGCATCATTTGGCTTTGGCAGTAGAACATGCATTGGGAAGAATATGGCATTGATGGAGATTAACAAGGTAGAACCTCCATCCTTGTTGCTTTAGTTTGACTAATGTGAGGGGCAACCTAGCTCGTTCCTATGCTTTTCCGTGACTTCGATTTCACAATTTCCAACGCAGAATATCCGTGGGAGGTTATCACGTCGTGGTTTTCTTATCAGTCTCATTTCTATTGCAGATTGACACCTCGGAAGAGAACTGAGAACTAGACATCTTGAGCAGAGGATCTAGCAGAATCGAGGAAGACAGGATGTTGAAGAACATATATTCTGCAATTAAATTACTAGTATCATCAAATAGCGTCCAAGTGTCAGTGAATGAAATTGATCCTGCTAAAAGTATCCTCTGCTTTTGATTTTAATCGTCCTTTATATTTCGAGACATCTCCAAACTCAATGAAATAGAACACTAGCATGTGAGAGAGCGTCCCCCAAAGCCAATGCAACAGAAGGCTGCCCTGTGGGAGTTCATCAGAGACAATTGTGGAAGAGAGTGGGCGTAAAGACCGGTCTAGATTTTGGTACACGTGGCCTACTCTCGGCAACGATTTTAATGATGCATTTCAGCAAGTGGAGTTGAAATTGCGGGCGTTCAGTAACCCCACATCGCGGTATGTCCCTTACTCCAAACTACGAGGGTGTTCTGACCGCAAATATCGGCTCTCCGCTTCCCTTGTTCAAACTGGGGTATGCTTGGGGTACGAACTAACCCCGCCATTCGGCACCCCCAAGTTCAGAATTCTGAAGACATAAATATAGAAATATCTACTCCAGACCTCAGACACTGTAGCGTCAGCACATCCTTCCATATTCAAGCTCTTCCGGGATCCGACCTCCCAATCTCAAGATTCTTTGTCCTTCCTCAACTATAGCGGCATTTGTTTTCAAACCAGCGACAAAGCCTGAGGATTATCCGCAAATATGGTTTGGGGAATCCTCGAGACGCAGCAACTAGAACACGTTCCAGGTACATTTCTCCTTGAGGATGATGCGCTCGGAGGTACATCTGTCTCATCGGCGTTGAAGCGGGGCACGGGACGAAACGCTCACACAATCCTCGTCCCGCAGCCCTCCAATGACGAGAATGAACCTCTACGATGGCCAATCTATCAACGAGAATTGCTTCTTCTGTTATTACTTTACTGCGTGATCTTGTGTGTTGGAGCGTACGACTAGACCATCTCCAATTTCATTATTCCATATCACTGACTACCCTATAGTATCGGTCCACTTCTATCGGCATCCGCCCTTGTATTGGCCAAGCAATTTGGCATTGACTTCACCCAAGTTACACTCCTTACGGGTTATCAACTTGTAGCTGTCGGAGCTGTGAGTATTGGCCTCTTGTACAACCTATGTCGTATGAGGTTTACTGATTTGAATCCACAGGTTGGCGTTTTCATCTCAGTAGTCTCTCACAAATATGGAAAGCGTCCAGGTTTCATCTTCTCAATCGTATGTGCTTTTGTGGGCACTCTTTGGGGAGGCCTTGCCAAGTCTTATGGCTCGCTGGTTGGTGCGAGAGTTGTACAAGGACTGGGTGTTGCGGTGTGGGAATCAGGTAAGTTTTAATAACATAATCAGAGTACAAGTACTGAAAAGAAGATAGTCATATATGCAGTCGTCGGTGATCTTTACTACGTTCACGAACGCGGTTCACGTATCGCTCTTCTTGGGTTCTGCATTTCCGCAATTGCAAACCTTCCAGGTGTTTTATCTGGATTGATCACCGACAAGCTGGGTTGGAGATGGATGTTCTGGATGCTTCTGATCTTCTTGGGCATTGCACTTGTGTTGATATTGCTCTTTGGCTGGGAGACAGCATTCAACCGAGCAGATATTTATAATACTGATACGACCTCCGCAACTGTAAGTTTCTTCTATTCGCTGCGCAATGTCTTGCTGACCCACATAGGACGTCAATCTCATCAACATAATTAAAGGCGATGCATCACACGTCGAGAACTCAGGAAGCGAGAAGCCTTCCGCCGAACGAGAACTCATCACACGAAAGCCCTTCATAAAGCGTCTTGGCGTGTTCGGAGAAACATATTCACCGGATAACGTCTTCTTTATGATTCTTCGACCCTTCGCGATCCTTGTCAATCCAGCAGTAGTTTGGGCCACATTGTTGTTCTCAATCAATATAGCCTGGTTGGTGGTTATGAACTTCGTCAGCTCACAACTCTTTTCGTCGCCTCCATATCTTTTGAACCCAACACATATCGGATACATGAATGCAGGCCCCATTATCGGAGGTACAATTGGTGCAATCATTGCGGGAATGATATCTGATCCTATCGCCACGGCTCTCGCAAAGCGCAACCATGGTGTTTATGAGCCGGAGTTCCGTCTCCTGCTTCTGATCCCTATGGTTATTTGCCAATGTGTCGGTCTATTCTTGTTTGGTGTCTATACTGAAAGAGGAGCTTCGCCGGCGCTCATTTGTGTATTCTGGGGGATCGCAGTCATGGGTTTTCAATTCATGTCTACTTGTGTCGGGACCTATATGATTGATGGTTACCGAACAATATCCGTGGAGGTGTTCATTATTGGAATGGTAACCAAGAATTTCACTTTCTTTGGGTTATCATGTAAGTCCAAGCCTTCTCCGTAAACATGGGTCATTGGCTAATATTGTCAGATGGTGTGAATGATTGGGTTGCAGCTTGGGGACCAAAGCGTATGTTCTACCTTGTTGGTGGGGTTGAAATCGCCCTCTTCGTTGGTTCAATCCCAATATGGATCTTCGGAAAGAAGCTAAGGGCATTTTTCCATACTAAGCATCTCAGTTTGGACTCAAGAAGCAGGGGTTAAAATTCTGAAGGAGGTAATATGAAATGAATGCTACCGAATGGGAAAATACATCGACACAAAAACGTGTTAAAATTCCAATGAATATGAGTAAGGAGAATTTGGTAGGCAAGAGAAGAATACTTTTAACTTTGTCCTCCAGTTTTATTCCAATTCACAAGTGATATAATATTTGCCATTTTTATATGTATAAGAAAGAAAGAAAGAATATTGGTTTGAAAGTATTCATTATACTTATATATAAGAATACTCTTGTAAATACGGGTTATACCTAAACTAATACCCGTATTCCCTCCAATTCTACTAGATTCACTACCCTAACTAAATTTATCTCGGTCTATTGTGGCAGGGCTACATGAGTTTCTTAAAAACCTCTCTTGTATAGGTAGTTTTGAGGGTAGTGCCAGTCACGTGCTCTCCGGTACATAAAGAGCCTGTTGTAGCCTGAGGCCTACGCGTCACTGGTGGCGCGGAAGGCCCTGGAAGGGCCTGGAGAGCCTATTACCACAGGGTAACGTAAGCTGTGGAAGGCCCTAGAAGGCCCTGGGAGGGCCTATTGCCACAGGCCCTACAGGGCCCTGAGGCCTATAAATTCAGCGTACCTGTACACTGTAGAGTTAGAATAGACAGTCTTTTATAGCACACCTTAATTTATCACGTGCACACTAGTCTAAATTTATCCGCAACAGAGCCTTCCACTCTCCGATAACAATCAAGCATCCTTTTGCCCATTCCATTTTACAGGCTTATTCTACGTACTGTGGTCTTTGGATAAATAATTACACCCCGAGGGTTTTGAACTCAGCCTCACCAAGGGTAGAGAGCCAATACGAAAGACAGAACTGGCTTAATTGTGGGGTCGAACGTGCTAGAAGCAAATGCCAGGGGTGTAATTATTTATCCAAAGACCACAGTATGACTGATTACTCTGTGCGACGATTACTGAATTAGTCTAGCTCACTGGCTGAGACGAAGTGACCTACAGTTGGGCTTTCTAACTCTGAGACCATTGCCCTTCTACAGTATCCTTTGAGCGAACGCGAAAAAGATACATAAGTATTCGTAGTTTCAAGGTCAAATCGATCCCACGTTGTATCCTTCGAGGGAGGGTTATCGCTGAATCAAAGGGATCCAAAATAGCGAGATGACTCCAAGTGCACCCATAAACGGAACAGAGGCGTTCTGAAGATCGTCAGTGTGACCCCACCAAAACAGCCACAGAAACCAGAAAAGTAAAGGGGTAATTAAAATCAGGAAATGGTAGGTTGCGACCCTGAGAAAAGATATTTCTTCTCTTCCATGTAGACCCCAAAATATTTCTTGGGCATCTCCACCTTCTTCCAACGTATAGTTCCTCTTTGGAATTCGGTCTAGAGCTTCGTGTGAGCGCTTGCGTGGCCTCCTGCATTGACGGATGCCAATAATGCAGAGAAATTTGTCAGATGCCCACTGAAGAGAATGGAATTCTTGTCTGCGATCACGTTTAGCTCTGGGGACCCTAAGGTCTCCCATATCGCCCCTTAGTACATCTTAGACGTCTGTGGGCCTCTACTTAAGGAGAAACGAGACATAACATTATCATTCATCCACGTTTCTGTGGAGAGTAAGTAATTTCTTCTTTTACATAACTCGAATTATTAATCTCACTAATAGTTTAATTTCCTATAATCGCCATCAAATAACCTCAAGGTCACGAAGCATTAAGCCTTAATAGAGTATAGCAAAGCTATTATCACCTATTTCTTATTCGGTTTAAATGTCTTCGCTTTATTTCTTACGGACTAAAGCAAATATATTAAAGTATTAAAGGGTTTACACGGTTTTTACGTTTATACCACGGAATACTAAAGGGAGTATCTGCTTTCTCATGCGGCCGGCCTTAGTACCGCGAATAATAAATCGGATCTATTAGTTCTCGCGAAAAATCTGGCGCAAAAACTAAACCAAATATTTAAATTTACTCCTAGCGAGGAGTTCAAAAGTAATATAATGCCTTTAGATAACCGATTAGAACTATTAAGCCTATATCCTTTCCTTTAAAAGCAAATTAAGATTATATACAAGGCCAAGTCGTTAAATAAGTTGGAATTAGAATTATATCGTAAAAATGATTAATTATATTAACGCGTTTAAAATTATAATTAATAATATATACTCAAAACCAAATGTAATCTTTTCCGCCAAAAATTATACCCAAGTTTTAAACGGAATATTGGCCATATTATTATCTTACCAAAAAATACTTAAGTTTCTCTTCCGTCAAAATAATTATCTAAGAGTTACTGCTAAGGAGTTGGAATTTTTAAGAGCCAATTTCGGACTTCCGTATATACTTATCAACTTAGCTCCTGCCCTCGCACTATAATAGGGTTCGAGTCCAAAGAGCTTCTCCGGGAACACAAGGATTTTTACGCGCGACGAATCGCTTACACGTTTCTCGACTGCAAATATCCCCCCTTTATCTTAGTTTAAGCCCTAAAGAATCATGTCAATAAGTATTATAACCCGAATCTTACTCCAAAATCGTTCTGGAAAATGGGCTATCTTCTAATAAAGACCACGGCAATACATCTCAAGAAAAGAGCCAACTTAGATGCAAGTATTATAAACTCTTTTAATGCTATGAATTGGACACTTAACAGCTCGTTGGATCTCTCAAGACTAGTGCCGGGGTATAGCCCGAGTGGCAATCAGAACACATTATTAGATGGGCGGCGGTTTTCTGTCCCCGATGTAAATGCTGCTGCCAGTTTCGACAGCAGGACTTCCACAGCTGGCGAAGATTCGTCGGGATTGAGCAATGCTTTCGAGCAGGGGCCAGGAGGTGATGTCGCTGCTCCGTAACCAGCGCGGCGCCGAAGTCCAGATCACTGAAGAGGTAGTCATAGCAGCAGCTGGAAACGCGAGCAGTGGCCAGAAGGTGATAGCGCTGCTCCTTGACCAACGCGGCGCCGAAGTCAAGATCACAGAAGAGGTGCTTAAAGAGGCAGCTTCCAACGAGTCTATAAGTTATAAGGTAGTTTAACTCCTCTATCATACTGTTGGTATCAAGGTTACTGTTGGGGTGATTGAGGCAACTGCTACTAGTGGTCAGGAACAAGTCCTTGGTCTCCTCGATCAATGGAATTGCATTAGCGGTGACAAAGAGCGATGGCTTAATATCTCACGCCTCTATAATGCCGCCAAAAATGGAGATGCCATAACTGTTCGTCAACTTGTCGCTGACGGTATTCCTCTAGACAAGCGAAATATCCGCGGGGTGACCCCTTTGTGGAGGGCGTCAGAGTCTGGGCACAAAGAAGCGGTTGAGGTTCTTCTTGCAACGAGTGTTGTCGATGTGAATGTGCAGAGCACAGCTGGACAGACTCCATTGTTCTGGGCTGCAGCGCATGGTTACTCCAAAGTGGTACGGTTGCTCCTGGACCATGGTGCTAAACTGGACTACACAGACAAGGATGGCAGATCACTACTCTCCATCGCTCAGTTTTACAGTCAGGCCACTGTAATAGCCATACTTAACGAAACCGAACATAGGGAATGTTATACATCTAGGATAAAGGAAACATCCCCGGCGCATCCATATCCTGGATCCCACTCCACACTAAAACAGAAAGACGCAGCTACTGCAACTGTGGTTTAACCCCACTCTGCCGGACTAAGATTATCTCCTTCCGAAGACCCTCAAAGACCCAATAAGCAATATCTAAGTTATACGAAACTTGCCTAACTCCCACCTTCTTTATATACTCTATAAAGATTACTCGAAATTAACACTAAAACTACACGTTCCGATTATTTTTAATATATCCCCATGTATACTCGAGATTACGCCATATTAACACCTCTATTATAAGCAAAGGCAATCGTTTTTTTCCTTTGCTTATCCCTTCTAAGTTCTGCTTGTCCACCCAGACCAGTGGCAGCCCTGGCTGCTTGGGCTCCTTAGTCTCCTTAGTCTCATCGGAGGCGGAGTTGGAGGATTCGGAGGCGGCATCATCGTCAGACTCCAAATACTCGGCATCTGGGTGATCGGGAGGCAAGGTGGACTCGAGATTATCGATATCTGGGGAAGGGGAGGTAGGGTCGGAAAGCGAGGGCATAGTTATCACACGCATAGTCTTGCTATTGCCGTGCTCCCGCTTCTTCTTCTAGGGCATTATTGCCCTCTTCTTTTGGATCTTATCGTTTTACTCTTTGTATACCAACGAGAGATTACCCACGTATAAAGCTCTACGCTTTGTAACTCCTTTTGAATTAATTACTAGCTCGAGAATTATCTTACGGATTTCTCCTGGGAAAACGTTAAATCTATTGACCGTTAGTTTAGACTAGGCGGACTAGCTAGACTTAGAGGTCGACATTTAAAGAGCTAATAAATACTAAGATAGTTTTTGAAGTAAGATAGCGTTTGTTTAAATAGCTAAAAAGTTAAGGAAAAAGAAAAAGAAGCAAAATGAGGGGTATTTGCTCCTTTTAACCCCTTAGCTCATATCTTAGAATATTCGCAAAAATTACGTAGATCGGGGTATACTACGGGGTTATTATTTGCTTTTCTGGATAACGGCAGGAAAATGAATCTTTAAGATGAGCTCGTGTAACTAAGAATATGGTTTTGGGGTCGGAGTTAAAGTGCTTCCCCGAAGAAGAGAGTAACTCTCGTGTTGCTTGACTAATAGTGGCGTAAGTAAAAGAGGTGCTACTTAGAGACTGCCAGCCATCGGCGGTTGGATCGCAATCATCGCATCCGAAAAGACATGAGGGGAGTAAGTTGGGCCCGATTCCACTATAAGTCTACTGTCCTCAAAAGGTTTTCGCTATCGACTCATAATAACGTCGATCCGTCTGCTACTGGTAGTGAAGATGCACAGTTGCGCGACTTGTAAATCACCATTCTCCAGATATGATGCCAGTCCGCCTCTTCGCTAAGTGTTGTTATTTACCTTAGGCACTCAGGCCATTATCCAAGAAGAATCTAGCTTCACATGATAAAGGTACTTCCGTTCCGAAAGAGAAGCAGCCTGCACGCACAGACCACAAAGCTAAGGAAGCGCAATGTGGTAGAGCAGCACAAAGATCATTTCCATCACAAGCAACTCACCGATTCAATGGATACGGAGAAGACTTGCAGGATTTTGAGGGCTCTTTTAGTCGCGCGTTTGTTCGAATCAAAATCAGTAGCAGAGGCTACTTTCCCAACGCTCTTCTCAACCAGAGAGTTTGGAACTGACAGCCAGGAGGAGAGTGTCGAGTGCGAGTGTAGACAGGGAGATGGAGAAAACGCAGATGCGCCTCTTTTCTCGGATGTTCTCCTTTCTGCTAATACTCCTCTGCCCGATGGCGCTATCCCACAAAGTACCCTGAGGGTCAGACAGCATCGCATTGACCAAAGGTCTGGGCGCATTAGGAAGCCCTACTCGAGCTACGACAAACCCCACAGAGATCATACTTCAAATGGAGAATGGAAAGAAAGCTATGCCCAAAGACCTCTTCCACTAAGGCATGGACATAAGTACCCCTAATATTCAGTTAACGCTAATCAGGATCTACTTTCGCAGAGAGAAAAGGCTTAAAGCGGACCCGCGATTGCGATACTATGCCAACAAACCCTACGTACCTCCCTTTCAAGCTCCAGCACATAATCATTTCCTAGACTCAATAACTGCTAGAAGAATGTTGCTACGACTTTGCTGAGAGGTGGTTATCGTTCATGCTGGAAGCCAATAGCTGGGATGCGCCTAAGGCGGTCGAATTGACGAACTAGTGGAAGATCCTCTCGAAGTATCATGTCCCCGCAGCAGCCATTGATTTACGTCGAGGCCAGTCTCTAGCTGTCCTCTTTAAGCGTGTTAAGTGCATCCGGCACGGCGCTGTTCATCGTCGTCCACAAATATCTGTCAAGCAGCTAGAGGAAATGGTTCGAGACGCCTGGCTACTTTCTTTCGCGGTACGAGACGACTTACGAGCCGCACAGCTTCTACACTGGCATAAGGAGTTGGGAGGTTTAGTTACACACGTGCAAGTGAGAGCGAGCTTCCAAAGGGAGGCCGCAGAAGCTGAGCTCCGGGACGTATACAAAGCAAAGGTTGAGATAAGAGGAGAGACTAGCTGAACTCGATTCAAAGGTAAGCCAGTTGACCTAGTCTTTAAAATCAGGGGCCGAGACCTATTGGCCGATCGAGACCGAGGCGTTGCGGCCACTGAAAGAAGCGCTCAGCAGCCCAGCACGGGCCAAGGTTCTCCCTGTCATTGCTCAGGACCAAACCTAGCAGTCGACCCACAACGACCGGGGCATAATGATTGACCTGAAATACGCGGGAACTCCCAAAACGCTCACCACTTGAAAGGTATTGTTCTGTATTAGTTGATGGTAGTGGCGGCGATGGTTTTAATCGAGAGTTAAGATTCAGCGTCAAAACACCTTCGAACTTGCGAGCTCAAGCCGGAGTCGAAGATCGAAACAACGTCATGAAGAGCTGATCAAAGTATCCCAGCTGAAGCCAACGGTTGAGAAGGCTAGTATCTTCCAGTGTCTATCTTTTAAATACTAATCAAAGTCGAGAAAGATATCACATTCACGAACACGACCACTCCGTCCATAAGTCAGCCACTTTACCTCCTCTTCCACGAACGCATCACGCAAGCCTGAGCAGATTCGACGTGTGCCTAACCTCTATCCCACTCCGGCTTTCTCTCCCAACCAAGCCCTCCAGCTTTGCAGAGGCACCATTCGATCATTGGATCAGTTTTGTGTGTTAACACAGCCCAAATAACGAGGCGGACTGAGCCAATACACATGCAAATCTATATCCTACTTGTACCAGCGCAGTTCAAGAGCAGAGACTTGGCTATATACACAACAGGATTGATTGATACTGCAGACACTATTAGTATGACTGCATCAATGCGACAAAGCTAATAGTCTCTACTTTCCATATCCCATCAATCCAGAGCATCCTAGGTCGAGTCGAAAGACGAATTCTCCGTAGTGCAAACCAAAGATTTGCTTCAATGTCGATACTGAGGTCGTTGCAAGTAATTTGGTAATTCAAGCCTCGGGTGAAACTTGATAGTCTCCAGCTATACGACAAAGCCTCACAGTGATCTTTTGCATCGTCAAGGGTGTAGCATCGTAAGTGACCCACCAACGGATCGTCCATGGATCCCGGGAATAGCTCTAATAGTCGAAAAGCGCGTGGATTCTAAAGTCCATGGTATGGGGTCATATTATGGGCATCCTGACTGGCCTGGCACTGGCTACAGACAGAAGCCAGTAGCGGGGATTGTTCAAAACCGCTGATTTGAAGTCGTCATTGCTTATGCCCTTTTTGTTGGGTTGATCATTGTACGCCAAGGTGAGTCGCATTGACAGATACCGTGATCTTTCGCAGTCAGAAGACCGCGACCACCCTTCAGGGCGTTCCTCAAAAAGTAAACCTTCTAGAGTTAGTAAAAAATCGATATCAAATTGCGTCAGCAAGTCCCTCACTCTCGGCATCGGCTGTTAGTAATTTCCTACCCCCCTGAGCGAGTCTCCGCTCAACGTGTCTCACCAAATCCGTCATTTTCTGCCAGCTGCTGTTTTCCCAAGCAAGTTGGTAAACTTCGCAAGGCTCCATGCGAAATTCGTCATTCAGCTCAAATAGAGGTGCTAAAAGAACTTCAGTCCAGAGTGTCCAGAAGGGACAGCCTGATCAACACGACTTACCCAGTGCTGGGAAATCCAAGGAAAGCTGTCGCCAAATGTTGTCTGTTAATTGCATGAATGCTTCTTCTAATGCTTCTCTTACTTCATTGGCAAGTGGAGGCGGGTGAAAGGCGAGTTGAAGGGGCACCAAAGGTCGAAAAGGTCCCGAAAGCAGCGAATTATCCCAACGACAAAATCGAGTTGCTTTGTATGAAGGCTTAGTTGTGTTTTCAGCGCCTTCTGGCGGGGCTTCCGGAATATCGAAAATCATCGAAGGCAACAATGGGACTGGCTCTGTCCATATTATTCTACCGTCGCGATGGTGATGTGGAAGGAGACGAGAAACGAGAGACGGCGCTCCAGCGCCTAGGCACCAGCTTGTTGCCGCCTGCCGACGGAAACTCGCCGCTACGCCACACGCGTGACATTTTACGCCACACACATGACCTGGCCTGAGAATCGTGGCTGAGGAAATATAGCGATCCCAGACGTGAATACGGTATATTGTAGCCAAGCTTATGCACATTACTAAGCACTAAATCCTGAAGCTAAAACATGTGGCGTTCATGCCCCTCTCCTTGCACAGGGACAGATGTTAGGAAAGTTTTCAAGCGCAGGTGGTCAGGCGTAGGATGCTCGGGGCCTATTTGTCAGCTATCCGCTACTCGGGGTCTGTAAGCCCGGATCCCGCAGCCACGGACCCGGAATCCGAATTGCGAAGCCGAAATCAACATCACAGGATTGGTTCGCTGGAAACGCCCATGATATTCTTGCTATTGAGCCTGAACTCCGTCGCGCATCAGAGGCCCGAGCCCGAATCCTCAACCATTTGCCGGGCCCGACGCCTGGAGCCTAGAGCAAACCCATTAAAGCCAAAATTTTCGCGGAGGCTTGTAATCGCCCCACCAGAACTCTTTAATGGTCGGAGGTTTGAAAACCAGGGAACCAAAGAAGATGTAGCTGGCGTATTTGCTATAACATTGTTTCAAAGTCAGAGTGAGGTAGTTTTTATTAAATAATTGGTTAAAGCTATCTGCTTATGAGGCGAGCTCAGTGACGAGACGGACGTTCTAGATGACTCTGAAGTGTGGTAATATTCTCCCTGATAAATGGAGCAAAGACGGGGGCGATTTTGGCAATACCATCATCATCAACTACCTCGGCATCTGCAATCCACGTGACCTGTGTCACACTGGTATCCAGAGCTATAAGGCTGATTGTACCAAATCCTCTAAGCATTGGAAACCCTGTTGGATCGAGAAATCGATACGATATAGTATGCGACTCTGGATCGCATATTTCCAATTGCTCACTTATTACCCTTCCTTTAAACTTGACAATTCGTACTGCCCCGATCCCGTCGCCTTCGAACAAACAACTGTCGATAGCGGGCATCCATGTCTTAATCGCACCGAAACCCGAAATTATAGCCCAGACTGCTCCAATAGGCTGGTTGATAGTGACAACCTCCTTGCAGATGAGTGTTCGAGTCTGCGACATTTCTATCGAGGATAATAGTAAGGAACTAGCTGCGACAGCCATTGAGGAGATACTGGCTTCTAAGGCTGCTAAGATCGTGTGTGAAAGCTGAGGACCTATTAGAAGTGCTATAAAGTTTATTTCGTCTAAAGACTCACAGGACTAAGCAAATATGCAATTTTCTCCTTTGATTTCTTTAAGACGTTGAGTATTGAGCTTTTGAATCTCTATAGAGTAAATCCATAACTACTTGACCTTACTTATATACGAGAAGAGACTGCAATCCTATGTCGGAGCTAAGCGGCCACCTATGCTTAACAGAGTCACCTGCTTCCCGGAACAGATTTTGCGGCGTACGTCGGGATTTCGGGCTCCCATCCCGACGTGCAAAGGAGGTTTCTCAATAATCATTGCACTAAATATACCACTGGGACCTCGATATCCTTATTTCTCAAGCCTGCGACTTCCTTTTGCTTCGCTGCCTGAACCAACACAATGTCGACTCCAGAGCTTATCCTTTACACCGCCCAAGCTCCCAATGGACCCAAAATCTCCATCGCCCTCGAGGAACTCGGCGTGCGTTCCGCCACCCCCCTGCCCCGCCAGCTCCACACTCCCAGCCAAGCAACCTACATCCACTGACCTGAACCTCCCTTTTAGCTCCCTTATACCGTACGCCCTATCGCGATCTACAAGCTTGAGCAAAAAGAGCCATGGTTCCTGCAGATCAATCCGAATGGGAGAATTCCCGCTCTGACGGACAATGCCGCGCCTCTCGAACCCATCAGCAGCATTAGTGGTAGCAAGGAGACGATTTACCTGATGGAGAGTGGCGCGATCATGCTGTACCTGGCGGAAAACTATGATAAGGAGCATAAACTCAGCTTTCCGAGAAATACCCGCGAGTACTGGGAGATGGTGCAGTGGCTCTTTTGGCAGACGGGCGGAATTGGGCCGTCGCAGGTGAGTAATGGGGTTTTTTAATTTTTTAATTTTTTTATTTTTGAAAGGACCACCATGCCACGCTGTATGCGATCAGCACTGACTGATTCTGGGACGCAATAGGGCCAATCAGTCCACTTCCTCCACTACGCCTCCTCGTACATCCCCTACGGCATCTCGCGGTACGTTAATGAAACCCGCCGATTGTACCACGTACTAGAGACGCGCCTCGCAGAGCAAGAATCTAAAGGGCGTCACTACTTAGTAGGCGACAAGTTCTCAATGGCGGATATCATGCAATACCCGTGGGTAGCATACGCGGTCTTTTCAGGGATAGATATGAAGGAATTTCCAAAGCTCAAGGCCTGGGAGGACCGAATCATGCAGAGGCCACTGGTCAAAAAGGGTCATGATATCCCGCAGCCCTTTACTCTTAGGGAGGTTGTCAAGGATAAGGAGATGATTAAGAAGGTGGAGGAGGCGGGCAGGGAATTAGTTCAGGGGCAGATGAAGATGTTGAGGGAAGGGGATTTAAGGTAGAGGTTGTTGATATCTAGGGGTGACCGCTTTAGGATCGCTTAACTTGCTAACTAAAGGTATTATCAGTCAACTCTTTCTCTCCTGTGCTTCGCATTCGGGTGGTAAGCTTGCCGCTCTTGCTCAGACGCTAATCGCCCTCAGCTCACCTGAGCAGCTCCTGATTGATTTGATTTGATTTATTCCTATTCGCTGTTCAGGGCCTGGCCCTATGTAGCCCCACTCCTAGCTGACCTGAGCTAAATACGTAATCGTGTCACGGGATCAGAATCATCCTGCAACCCACCCATTTGCCAATCCGCTATGAAAAACATCACAAAAAGCACGAATCAAATTTTTGGAAAGCACACCTCAAAGCATCTCGAAAGTCCCTCAAAAGGGTTAGAACTAGCCTCTTGGGCTAGGCATTTTCCTTTTTGGTATGCCTAGCCCAGCGAGCACCCGTTCTGATCGATCTGAAGGGATACCTATCACTTCCACTAAGCAAGCACCGAAAATAACACTACGACAACCATAAGAAATAGCCCTTCTCCTTCCACGGGATAAGCTTCACACTCAGCAGTAACATAGGAACCTAAGACCGCGGTACTATTATCAATAATACATAGCATTTTGCAACACGTTTCACTAGAGTCCCAAAGCTTCACTTAATATCCAAATCTCCTAAAATCTTCAAGCTAGTAACGACAACTAGACCACACGATCTCGACACACGACTTATCACTACACACAAAACACGGAGAGGAACTTGCCCCGCCCTCTCAACATCAAACTAAAAGTAATACCCATACTATTAATCGATTAGTCTCCCCCCGATGATATCGCTACAATCTTAATCTTATACACAGCAACTCTATCACTATACACAGAACAAAAGCTACGATACGCTCCCCCACGCCTCTTTTAGCGCCGCTACAGACTACGAGTGCCTTGCCCACACAAGTAGTTTACGTTTCCCAATAAAACTATTAGCATTAAAGCAAAATCACCACACACAAAATAAGTTAAGGCATAAGCCGGCATGCGCTTAACTATCTAGACTTGCGAATATTTGATCCGTATTTGCACTTCACCCTAAGGACACTATGATAATAGGTTAAGAAAAATCACGAATTTGAAGATTCATAAAAGAAAGGGAGTTAAATAAATGTTTAGCGGTAGCAGGGGGAAACTGAAGGTAATTAACACAAGAAGGACAGCAAAAGCGGCTGCCAATGAGCCATGCACATAAGGAAGACACAAAGCACTCCTTGACACGGATATGGATATAGACCCCTAGTTTGTATGTAGGTCGACCTATGAATAACACTGGATTTGCAGGATTTCTTGGTGCAAGTTCAATTTCCATGAGATGGATGTTCTTCCCGGTCATGGGATTTTATACTACTGAGTTGTTGTACCTTCTGGTGAGGCATACGCTTTACCACGCATCGTTTTGGGTGAGAAGGCACCTATTATCGGCCATAATATAATGGCTACGGGCAACTGATTACACAAGAGCTGAACCTACTATCACGACAATGCGTTGAGAACCATAGTATAATTCGTAGCTACGAGCCCGTAAAGAAACGAGCACGGATTAAGCTTCAAACAATTGGGCTAAGGCAGTTCTCTTATTGTAGGTAATTCTAAGCCATGCTAGCAAGACTTCGAGCGCAATGTTATTTAGAGAAGTCATAACTTGGATGCAGCCTCCTCCACACGGTTGATGCCATCTCCTAAGACGTTTTCCGGATACTCGGTGCCGGAGGTAACAACTGACTGCATATGCCAGGCGCCTCCATCAACTGGTACTATCGCTCCAGAGATATACTTGGCCGCCGGGCTGAACAGAAATATTGTTGCGTCGGCAATCTCTGAGACCGTCCCCCATCGCTGCAACGGTATCATTTTCTGTGATTTTGTCCATGTCGATTTGTCATTGAGCCTGGTGAGGCCTTCCGTCCTTGCTATTCCGCCGGGCGCGATGACCTGGATCTTGTTAAAACGGTTTTTGGGCGCAATTGGCCAAATTTTCGCGCAACACTCACGTTGGACGTAACGCCAATGGGACCATATTCAATGCACATTTGGCTACTCAGAGCATCGACTCCCGCTTTGGCTGCAACAGCATGGGTTTGAAGAGCTGCCCCTGCATAATGAAGAGTTGCCGAGATGTAGATAATGCGCCCTCGACTTCTCTTCAGCTCATCTGCACAAGCCTTTGTCGCATTAAAACTGCCGAGCAGATCAATATCGATGACGGTTTTGAACGCGTTGGCCGATAGGTTGTCGAATGGTGATAGGAAATTTCCCGCTGCTCCGCAACTGTAGCTACCATTAACTGCGTATCTTTTCTGGTCGCATTTCTCTCCAATAACCTTCCATAAAGTGGATGCACAATCGAGAGTACTACCCACGAGGTGCTAGGTTAGCGAGTAACAAATACTTTACTTACATTAGGAAATCAATCCTACCCAACTCTTTCACGGTGCGAGCAACTGCGACTTTCATGCTGTCGACACTTCTCACGTCCCCTGAGATTCCAACCACAAGGCTACCGGGTCGCAACGACTGGATCTCCTTTGCTGCAGCCGTCGCAATTGCAGAGCGACGGCCGATGATTGCGGCGTTCGCACCCAAGATGACTAGAGCCTTGACCTGAGCGCTACAAATCGTCCCAGCACCACCTGTGCAAAAGACAACTTTCCCCGCTTATAAAAATGTCAGCTCAGCTACATCAAAGGAGTCGTTTGATGGGATATCTGCCCACCAAAGAGATTTGGAGCCCAAGTCCCAGAGGAAAATAGTCTTCCTGGTTCATCCATTTTGACTATGCTTTTATTCTAATGAAAGAATTTCCACGCATTACATGGAGTTGTCCAAGGTGGGATGCCCGTTGTGAAGCAATATCTCGAGGGTCCAGGTCTGGGATTTGAAAAGCCTTCCTCGGCTGAGCTTGGATCAACTTTAAGGTTACGTGGGTTCCACACGAGGTAGCGCCTCACCTACCCTCGGCAGACTTCTCCACGATTTCGACGTCATGGTTTTACCTCCATGAATCCGTCGGGAACGGGGATCCTCCCTAGAAAGGAAATTATTGTAGACCGCATTCTCCGTTGAGCGTTGTTTGCTGGCTGTCACATAGTCCGAGTCATTCATACTAGAGGGTTATCCATAAAAAAAAACCACCGACAACAGGCAAATGTGGGCGGTAATCCCGTAAGTCCCTCGGAATGTAATTTAAGCCGATAGCAACTAACAGGAGAATGACGGAGGAAAGGAACGCAGTTTTCGGTGGCAGGTGTGGATCCATATCTCATCCAGAGCGAAACTCTTCTTGTGCGAGACGATCTTCGGTAACTTAGAAAATCCGAGGTCTAATCAAACTCTCTTCTAGTGCCTCGGTAGCATTTTGTTGACTCGCATCTGCGTACTCGGCGTGCTCACCATTCAATGACTCAGCCTATTAACCACGCCATGCTATGACAAGCGTCACAATTCCCCGCACCTCACGTGTGCGAACTTCTGCTAGTCCCTCGGTAGCCATTTGGTGTTGGGGTTTTGAATAAGGTCGAGAGATATCGTATCCTACAACGGAGTTATTCAGTCCCAGTAATCTTTACAGCAGTACTTCTTTTTACTCCACAATGTCCCAATCAAATGTCATAGTCAGTGCCTTCTCGCCTTATGCCTTTGACGAGCAAATATCCATACCCGAATTCATGACAAAATACAACCCGGACGACGTTTCTTATGATAAAGTTGTACATGTAGACACAATCACAGGAAAGTCTATCACCTACGGTGGTTTACGACAGGAGGCCGCCAAATGCGCCTGGGGCCTTCGAAAACTCAGTTTGAGGGTGGGAGACACTGTGTCGGTGGTTCTTCCCAATTCTGTAAATGACTCCTAATTTTCTGCCACGCTCTTTTGATTCGATGTAGCTGCTGACCTCCTAGACTGATTTTGTCCTCCTTTGCCATTCGATATGGTGGGCCGGTGCAGTGGTCTCGTAGGCAGGCCTTAATCGTTTGTGGGCTACAGCTAATGTCTAGACCTGTTAATACCGCATCAACTGCGAAAGACCTCGCGCACGCCTTTGGACTTGTTAAACCAAAATATATCGCCACGTCTGCTGCCTTCATAGCCAAGGTACGAGAGGCTATCGAGTTGGTCGAATATGGTGAGGCGTGTATGAGACCAAACATCATTAGTGTACTTGACAGAATTGAAAGCACGCTGAAGGTATGCTATTTATGCGCGAGGCAGGTGGCCACCTCACTGACTGTGGACCGCCAGTTTCCTGAAGACGTTGTCGGGAAAAGGCCAGATGAAGCTTTGGCTCCATATTCTCTTGGCAACAACAGCGCAAAAGAGACCGTTGCATTGATATGTTTCTCGTCGGGAACAACAGGCAAGATGAAAGGTGTGCAACTTACGCACTACAGCTTGAATGCCAACGTCCACCAATATCGTACATCATTTCCGTCGCAATACAACTGCCACCAGAGCGAAGTCTTCTTTCCCCCGTGTGAGCTTCTCATACATATTAACTCTTCCCCCAAAGTCCCACGACGCTCAAACCTTTTACCGGAGCTGACAAATCAAATTATCAGACTGCCACATCTACGGACTGTCGACTGTGATACTGCTTGGCATGTGGTTAGGTACCTTCACCTGCGCACTACCGGCTTTCGAATTAGGGGTGTTTTGTCAAAAAATGGAACAATACAAGGCTACGTGGGCACATGTTGTCCCTCCTGTTGCGCTATCTCTAGCTTCGTCAGATGTGCCTCTAAAGTACAACTTGTCAACCTTGGAGTGTGTGGTTGTTGCGGCGGCGCCCCTTAAGGTTTGTTGATTCCCAACATATGAGGGACACTTATCAATATATCGAGCAGAAAGCTTTGCAAACAATGTTGAAAACGAGATTCCCATCAGCTGTCGTCGTTCAAGGCAAGTCCATTGCCACAGTTATGATGCAGATGACTCACAGCTTCAGGTTATGGTTTGACGGAGTGCTCCCCAGGAGTCATGTTCCAGCTTAAGCATGACGAAGACAACTTAGGCACTTGTGGACGGCTCTTCGCAGGCACGTAAGTCGCAGCCCCTGAGGTCTCGAGTTGATTGGTAACTCTATGTGTGCGAATTTGCAGTGAAGCAAGATTAGTAAACCCTGAAACTGGAAAAGATGTGGCACGAGGCGAGGAAGGCGAGTTATGGGTTCGGGGACCACAGGTTATGTTGTGAGCATTATGCCTCATATTGTGAAAGGGTAATTATCTGACTCAAAACGTAGGGGTTACGTCGGTGACGAATCTGCTACGCGGAATACATTCTCAGGGGACTGGTTAAAGACGGGAGATATTATGACAATGGATGAGAAGAATAACTTCTACGTGACGGATAGACTGAAGGAGGTAAGCAATTCCCAATGTTCCTGCCTGTTTCGTGGCTGAACGATATCCAGATGATCAAGTACAAAGGGCAGGTCTTCCTTTTATAATTTCCAATGGACACTAATGTCTTATACTTACTTTTCGGTACCACAGATTTCAAATAGCGCCGTCCGAGCTTGAAGACCTTCTTCTCCGTCATCCCCACGTCATAGACGCTGCTGTTTGTGCGATCTACGACGACGACCAAGCCTCGGAAGTCCCGCTTGCTTATGTGAGCCTTATTCAGGAATACGCTATGTCTCCGCATGCAAAAATGCGTGACATCTTGGATGGAATCAGAAACTGGCTGAATAGTAGGGTGGCTGGGTATAAGAAACTACGGGGTGGCGTCTTCCACTTACAGGAACTTCCTAAAACTAATAGTGGGAAATTATTGAGGAAGAATCTACCTGCGAAGCTGAAGGAGATTAGGGAGAGTAGGATGTAAGATGCTATACAGCCTGTAACTACAGCGGTCTTCTCTCGTTCGTGATACTCGACAATCGTAGACCCGTAATGCGTCCGATATCGTGAGCGTCCAATCCTTACTCTCTAAGTACGCAGCCATCTTGCGCAAGATCCTCAACCTCCAACCGGCCTCCTCCACCCTCGCAGCGCCTTGCAATACGAGTTTTCCCTTTATCGAATGCTTTGATCCTTCCCACACGTCGAGTCTCCTCAGAGCGTCTGCCGCGCACGCGCGGCTCCGATAAAGATGTGAAAACTCTGCTCAACGTTCCAGAGGTGTCCTATCTGCCGGCACGGTCATTGCTTCCCAGGCCATCAACAGCGTAGAATTGATAACGAGCTTGCTCGCAAGGCAAGGGACCGGACAGTCGGATAGTTTTCGTACCCATTTTGCAGGCTATAGCCTATAGCTTCTGTTCTACTGATGCCACGTCATCGCAACCACATCGCGACGCCCTCGAGAAGGCAGCGAGATAACTATGACGACGATAACATCAAGCAGCTCCTGCTGGCGACTTCGTTTTACCTCGGGTATCATCCTTCTGAGGAGAAAATCTTAACATGGCGCTTAGGCCAATTTGTCGATAACATCAAGTGATTTGCTGATTAGGTTTAGTTCTCCCATATTAGGAATAGTCTGATAGCATTAGGTCGTCCGCCCAGTGGCCTGAATGCCTGAGGTAAAAGCTGCGAGAACCGTAGAATTAACCTGACGCGGGCCGTGAATTTCACCGAAGGTTCCGCCTAGATTCTTTCTCTTCAATTTAACACAACCGCCCTATCGCCTCTTTTACGAATAATCCGCTAGCAAGCCTAAAAACCATTATCAAAATCACCGATATAAATTTAACTTTTCGTTTCGTATTACTTCGTACGTAAAGTAATTATAAATAATAATAAATGGAAATAATTATGAATTCTAACGATTAATAATTATTTCCCGAAGAAATAAACTACTAAAATCGTTTTTATATTCTAATATCATAACCAATAATAAACCAACTATTTCAAATTTTCAATATTTATACGTTAAATAAATTATAATTAATTCTAATAAATTTATTTAATATTATAAATAATTTAATTTAATTAAATAAAAATAATAAAACGAATAAAAATTATATTTTGAGGGTAAAATTTCTTTAAATATTTGTTTTGATAATATACTAATAGTAATATATTATAAAAGTTTACGAAATATATAAGAAAAAAATTAAATATAATTATTTATATATTTACGGTTTGTATAATTTATATAATTATGACGAACTCAATTTGCTAGCTCCCTGGTAGTTACCTTTACCCGTAGTATGCACGAGTGTAACGGATAATCAAGAGAGTAAGAGGCAGTTCTATTGAAGATCTAAAGCTAAGGAGAGAAAGAGAAGAAGAGTGCTCGACGCTAGAAAGGTTAGGATATAACTACGGACCTGATACAAGTCGTGTTTAAGGCTATTCCACGTACGGATGGCCCGTGAGGCCCCGTACGATCCGTAATCATATGACCTTAGGAGCATGCCCGTGATAATAATCATAATAACAAAAGTTATTTGATTGAATTTTATTCTAAAATTTAATTTATTATAATTATATTTAAATTAATTTATTATTCGAATTCTTTTTATAAATTTAAAAAGTATTATTATTTAATTAAATATATAAATATAAATTAATAAAATAAAAATAATATATAATTGAAATTTCTAAAAAAAATTTTTAAATAATTCTAAATATTCTTTCTTTAATAATAATTATTCGTATATTTATTATTAAAATTTCGTTAAAAATTTTAAATTTTAAATAATAAAATTTATTATTATCGATTATAAAAATTTAATTAAAAAATTTAATTAATTATTAAATTAATATAAATTGATATATTTTATCTAATAATAATTTAATTTTTTTTATCAAATTATTTTCTTTTTTTAATTTTATTACTTTTAATAATTTTAATAAAATTATATTATTTATCGAATTTAATATTTTATGTAATTAATATAAAATATAAATTCGATTATAAACTTAAAATTATAATTTCTAATTTTTATTTTATATTATTCGTTTCGATTTGATAATCCAATTTCAATTTTCGAATATATATATTTTTAATTTTTTCTTATAATTTAAATAATTTTAATAATAATTTTATTCTTTTAAATTATTTTTTAAAACTTTTAATATATTTTACCTTATATATTTATTAATGGAATTAAATACATATTCTTTATATTACCTTTTTTTTCTATTGATCTAAATATATATTCCCGATTACATTTAATATAATATATATAAATTAATATTTTTATATTATAGTTTGAAAGAGGATTGTAATAGTTCTAGTTTCAGACCTATCACGTGACCTTCACCGCCAAGTAGAATCCTGTATATTAATATCGTTCAAAGCTATTCTTAGCCTTTTACTTTAGTATTCTAAGAATAAATTAGTTCTATTATTAACGTCGTTTCGATCCGTTATAAAAATAGTTTTAAAAATAATTTCGAGGATGGTTTCGGTATGATCCCGTGACTATAGAACTAAGAGAGACTCTGGCCAATTAAGGAGTAAAGTATTAAACTAATATACGAGCTAGCATATATATTTTTAAACTTCTTTTTTTACTTTCTCTTTTTTTTCTTTATTTTATTCTTTTTAAAAATAATAAATTGATTTTTACTTTTTCATTTTTATTTAATCAATTATTCGTATTATTATAAATTTAATATTTATATAAATTGTAAAGGGTTGCGTGCTGTCAATTTTTTGTAGGCCATTCCCTTCTTTCACCACCACTCTCTTCTGATCAAGTCAAACGTGATTGCCCAATTCACTTTATCACTTTCCAAAATCCCTGCGGTTCATCTCTCAATTCTCGTTTCATTCATTTCATATGATCTCATGTAACGGACATTACGTACACCTAGCATTTCATTTCAGCCTCCAACCCCCACTTCACCACTTCATCTCCTCATAACACCACCCACCACAAATCCCCTTTATCACACTACCTCCAACCTAACAAACATTCGGCCCAGATATCAACTGCGCCGCGACCTCTTGCGCCAGCACATCCTGCATAGGATACGTAGGATGCAAGCTATTGAGCCAGAAGTACTCGTTGACTGGAACGCCACATGAGGCGTCGAAGTAGGTTTCTGTTGGTGTGCCACTATTTTCAACCATCGTTAGCCTTATTGTATCTATCATTTCTTCTTTACTTGTTGCTTTGTGCGATACCAGCCCTGCGGACGCCGAGAAGGGTACGGAGAGAGTAAGTGACATGAGATGTGGGTAACGTACTTTTCATACGCAACGCAGTATGCTGTTGTGTTTTTGTATTGCGCCGTCTGCTTGAACGAGCTCGGCTTATCTAGCACCTCGGTGAAATACTTATTCGCGTCCACAGTGAAAACATTGACATCCGGCTTCTCATCCTTAATACACGCCGCCACATCGAGCAAGGCCTCATTCTAAGCCGCAATATCGGCATTCTCTTCTGCTTGCTCCGCAGCCGTGTTCAGCATCGCAAGTGGGCTGCGGTCAACAGGGGGTACGTTCAGGAACGCAAAGTTCCGAGCACCGGCGTAGTACAGCTCCATGACGAGACCGTGGTAGACGGCAAAGATCTCGGCGTTTAGGGTTGTGGTTGCGGGGAGGCCTTTGTGCCATGAGTTTTCGACGTCATTGATGCCGTCGAAGATGGCGAAGAGCGTGTCTGAATAGGTCCAGGGTGCGGTAGAGGGTTTGGAAGCATAGGCCGGGAACCATTCGTTTTCAATTTGTTCTGCGACCGATGACACTGTGGGGAGGTAGGGTGCTACAAGTGCCGAGTTGATGGTCGCTCCTCCATAGGCGAGATTGTACGTTAGGAGTTTGGAAGCATTGTATTTGACAGTAAGCTGATCTACCCAATTTGGCCCGTCTGCTGCTGTCCAACCAGGGAAGGTTGTGTTGCCCAATGGGTTAGTAGGTGTTGGCTGGATACCGCTTACATTGAATCCGGTTGTTGTGTATGAATCACGGCTTTAAACCAGTCAGTTCTACCTAGATTGAATTACATCCAGAGACTTACAAGATAAAGACATGTTTGATTCCAGACCAGCCAGGCTAGTTCGAGGTTGCTTTGCAACCGGACTTCGATATTGCTGCACCTTGTACCGTGGACGCAACGCAGAGGGCCGAAGCCAAAGGAGACACACTTCCGGGCCGCATATCTGGATTTTGGAGAGTGGTCGTTGTAGTTACCGATCAGGTGACAGAGTCGTTATAACAGGAGCCTTTTAAGTCTAATTGATTTTCTAGTGCGAGCAGAGCCAAGAATTATGCTCTCGACAGCGAGGTATCTATCATCTTATACGGCCCACAGCATTTTGAACTATAAGAAACTCATTTTCTTGCCGGTACCTCGAAAGGAAAATAAATTGCATGCATCTCTCTGCTCGGGCACGAGGCGGGGCAGATTAGACGGAGGGCTGTCGTTCTGTAACTTAGGGCCGTTGAAGCCTCAGATGAAGCTCGTGATATGCGGGGAAATTCATTATCCCGTGAGCCAACGAGATCTTCCAAGGACAAGGATTTGTCCTCAAGATCTGTTGTTAACCTAGCGTGGTCGAATGATTGTTCTGCTTTTGCGGCTGATTGGCCAATTTCAATCGGAGGACCGGGTCGGTTGAAGCGTGACCATCGCTAATGCCGCGACGGATTATCTTTTCAGTTCCCGAAATTGTCGGTGGCGAGAGTTATAGAGCCGCTAGTGCGGAGTCAAACTGGTGATCTCCTCATTTTCTCCAGCTTAACCCAGTCGTTCCCTGTATATCCCAGTCAATCGATCTCGTTAATCCCGTTTGGGCATCTCGGTAGCAATCCCTCCGCACTTTGATCGGCCCTGTCCCTGAACAACGTCCAGGGGCTTGACTTGACGAGCCAACGTTAAGTCAATTCAGGTTCCAAGCCGCATATGCCCCGCATGATCTAAGCCCAGGTACAGGGGTAGCTTATGTTTTTCCGAAGCTCGTAAGTTTGTGGTGTGGAATGACATTGAAATGATGTCCAAGTAGAGGACGGACGTTATGGTCCGGATCATTTGACTTCCAGGCATGTATAAGCTAAGCTGTGAGCTGCATTCATTTTCAGTCAAAGCTTCACAGCACAATGAAGTTCTCAACTCCGGCAACAGCAGCAGCAGCGTTGGCCTTCCTGGCACCATCAGCCCTCGCAGCTCCAGCTCACTCATACGGAAGCAAAGGCTGTCCAGAAGGATTCGTCTACACTGAAGGCTCGAAATTCATGCTAGATGGCGAGCCCTTCCTCTTCGCAGGCAGTAACGCGTATTGGTTCCCATTCATTAACGTACGTCCTTCCCTCGCTTCCCCAAACCCTACCACCACGACTTTATTGCTGACATTAGCGGCCTACAAAGTCCCCCTGATGTCCTCCTCGCCATGACCGCAGCCAAAAAATCCGGCTAGAAAGTGATGCGCACGTGGGCCTTCAACAAAAAAACACAACTTTCAACCCCCTCGGCCTCCCCCAATACGGCGGGGAAGGTGCCGGGGTATCACCTGTCTATTTTCAAGAATGGAATAACGGCGTCGCAACTATTAATTATGGTCCAACTGGTCTTCAAGCCCTCGACAAAGTAGTTGAGCTTGCAGAACAAACCGGCCTAAAGCTCATCATGGCACTCACAAACAATTGGGCTGATTATGGAGGTATGGATGTCTATACTGTTAACCTGGGAGGCCAATACCACGATGATTTCTACCACGTCCCCAAAATCGTCAACGCGTTCAAACACTACGTCTCCGTCGTTGTGAACCGGTATAAAAACAGTCCAGCAGTATTCGCATGGGAACTCATGAACGAGCCCGCTGCGGCGGCACAGGCGGTCGAAACCTCCCCCGTTCTCCAGGTACAAACTGCTCGTATGTGAGGATGGACGCGTGGATGAAAGACATGGGGGGTTTCATTAAATCCATTGATAGCAAACACATGATTACGTGGGGTGGCGAGGGCGAGTTTTACGAGCCTGGGAATGCGGATTGGCGGGAATTTCTGAATGAGCTCGCGCTCCCGGAGATGGATTTCGGTACCTTCCACCTCTATCCCGACTGGTGGTCTAAAACCGTCGCTTGGTCGAACCAATGGATTCTCGACCACGCCGCTGCATCAAAGAAACTCAATAAGCCAGTTTTGCTTGAGGAATACGGCTGGCTCCTCGACGCCGACAAACTGGCCTGGCTAGGAGAATCAACTCCAGCGAACGAGACCAAGGAAAGTGTCATAAGTGGCTAGCAGGATATTGCGTTGAAGCATGATATGAGTGATTTGTATTGGCAGTTTGGAATGTGCGGACTGAGTTTTGGGTGTAGTACTGATGATGGGTTTACGATTTTTTTGAATGAGACGGATGCGGGGGAGTTGGTTTATGAGCATGCGAGGGAGGTTAATGCGGAGAATGCGAGACTGGGAAATTAGGAGGGAGGATTTAATGAAATGAGGTTGGTCTTTGAGTGCGTGTGTCTTTACGATTTGCAAGTAAGTTGCTATTTGTGAGTTGTGCTCCTTTGAAGTTGAGGAGTATAAGTTGGTCGGGGCTAGTTGCCTCATTCTTGCGTATTACCTCCACACTCTTCTCACACTCAGAACATCTTGATCAAAGAATTGAAGGACTCCCTTTACATTGACGTTGATTGCATCTTACTACCCCGATCAGATATTAATCACGTGCTTCAATTCATAATTGACCCTGGTAGTATGTTTGATTCTAATAATAGCTAGTAGGCCATTACCACCCTTGTTTTTTAGGTCTTGGCACCTCAATATAAGAATACCTCACTATATTCTTATGATTTCGGGGTCCCGATGGTATTCTTATATAAAGGGTCTACTATAGAAAGGGGGTGTAAATTAGTATCTACAATGAATGTCTATTAAACTGTACCTTTATTCTAGAGTCATTAAGTCTTTAAATTGTCATTTATACATTACGTTTCCTCAAGAACAGGACCAACTACTCTGTTGCCCCTTGCAACACATGAAATCAATGAATCGATGAATCAAGCTTACAAGCAATGGTTCCGCTGTAACTCTATCCCCAAGCCAACCGTATCATTCACAAACTTGGTGCCCAAAATACTCTTCGGCGCCACCCTATTCTCGACCCAATTCACCACTGCCGCGAAGACATTAACGGAGTTATTGAATGCGATTCCATTGGCTAGTGGTCCGCCCTGCTGCCCGATAACCCAACCGCCGGGCCCAGCGCTGCAATAAAACATGCCTGGGACACGGAAGAAGCGATAAAAGTCATCGAGCTGGCACGAATAGTCATCTGCAGCCTCGGCTAACAGACCATCGTAAAAACGTTCGGTGTTGAAAGAGGTGATCTGATTATCCTGTCCGCCGTGGAAGGTGATCATCTTCCCGTTCGCGTTGCGGAAAGCCCTAAGGTCGGATAGGCTTGGCCATGTGCGGATATCGAAGGGGTTGAGGGATTCGGCGGCCAAGCTGTCCTGGTATGTGAAGGTGGCTAGATCCCAGGATGGGTTATTGTAGACAACGTATCTGAACGAATCCTTTTTTATGGTGTTAGTAAATAGAGATACTATAAACCTGAGTTAAAGTGGAGTATAGAAGAAAAAAAAGAAGTAAGTACCCGAGAGTAGCTAAACGGGCCTTCAGCGTAGAGTTTTTGAACAGCCATCAACTCACTTCCCGGCTGCATAGCGGGGTAGATCAGGTCGCCATTGCCATTGAGTAAAGGGCTAAAAATCTTCTCTACCATTCCCACCTGAACGGCATTCAAGCAGTTGGAACTGACGCCTGTGGGACACACCATGGCTGTAGCATTAAAATGACACAAATTTGGGTTCTCGATAATGCCGTCCATAACCCCGTCGATTCCGTCACATTGCTTCAGAACTTCCTCGTGAATCGCACTCCAAAGTACCGCCGCTAATAAGAAGAGACGGATTTACTACAAAAGACAAAACTAAACAAGCGGAAGAATTATTGTCTATGTTCTTTCCTTTACTACCAGCGAGGATAGAAAATAAAGGACCATAGTCACAACGAACCGTAATAGCTATACCTCCCCTATAGGCTTGGCAATAATACCTGAGGTATCAGTACAGGTATCAATCTGGAACGGATCACTTAGGTAATGGCCTAAATTGTACCAGAGCGTTCCAGATCGTTCTTAAGCGAGCCTTAGCTATGTACCTTACATATTAAATTTGTATAGGAAGTAAGATTACATAGAGAGAGAGGGGTAAGGAAGCGAGGGGAGGGGAGGGGACGAGAGGAACACCAAAATTTTAAGACTTTTTAAAAGTATTTAATATAAAATAAAAAAACGTTTAAAAAGATAAGAGTAATACTCTTAGTTATAGAAATATACTCCCTTTTTTAATTAGAGATAGTTTTTATAATAAAATATTAGTTAAAAAAAGGTAAAGGTAAGGGGGTTGAGATTCCTCGCTTAGGAACGATCTGGAACGTTCTAGTACGCCTTGTTCTAGTCCCTGTACCAACCCTGGAACGTTCCATTCGGTACGGAACGTTGCCAAGCCTGCTCCCCTAACGATAAAAGAAGTAAAACGGAGAATTTTTGCAGCGAAGTCATAGAAAGCGCCAAGATAATAAGTTACCAGCTATAGTATAGAAGCAAGTATAATCGATAATGAAAAACAAAGTATTGCTTCTCTTCTAGATATCGTTAGATAAAAGGGAACTCTTTACGCAATAGAGAAATACTAAGATCATACTACTGAAAAAGCCGAACAAAAGAGATTACATGGTCGCGAAGGCGTGGAGGCCGATCTCGTTGCTTTCTATACTTAGAAAAATATTAGAATCTATAGTTACTAAAAGAATATTACACGTAGTAGAGACTTTTAGTCTGCTCCCCACGAATTACTTCGGGGCCAGAAAGAAGCGCTCTACTGAATAGGCTCTCTTGCTGCTACAAAAACATATTTACAATGCATGGAAATCAAAGAAAGTCCTTAGCTTGGTTAGTTTCGACATGAAAGGCGCATATAATGGGGTATACAAAAACAGACTATTGCAGAGACTCGCAACGAGAGGCATCCCGCCGACTTTAGTGCGGTGGATTGATACCTTTTACTCAAAACGCACGGTAACCATCCTAATTAATGGTTACACCTTTTAACAATAACTACTACCATAAACAAACTTACCGCAAAGGTCACCACTTTCGCCAATATTGTTCCTTTTCTTTAATACCGACTTGGTTTAATACAAATTAAATGTAAATAGAGGAGTAATAGCATTTATTAATAATTATAACGCGTGGGTTACGAGGCTAGTAACAAAAGCGAACAAAGAAAGTATTTAAGCTATTATCGATAGAGCAATAAAATAGGAGAGGCGGAGCGGAGCCACGTTCGAAAAAGGCAAAACAATAATAATTCATTTCACTAGGCGGCCGGACCGAACTAGCACCAAACCGTTTACTATCAAAGGTAAAGCAATCGTACCAAAAGAAATGGCCAAGATCTTAAGAGTGATTATAAACTCAAGACTCTAGTATATGCAGCACATCGGAAAAGTAACGACTAAAGGCCTTCTAGCCGCCATAGCATTAAAACGACTACGGCTAGTTTCCTTTTCAATTATAAGGCAATTATTTGAATCGACGGTAGCGCCAATCGTAAACTACGCCTCGAACGTTTGAATATATGCTTGCGAATACAAAGGCATGGCTTTAATGAATAGAATATAAAAGGTCGGAGCGCAAACCATCATAAGAGTCTTCCGAATAGTAGCAACTACAATTGCAAAAGCTGAGGCCAGTATACGTACAATAAGTGAGCGGCATACAGAGAGGGCCACGAAGCTATAGGTCAACCTCCGCACGCTGCCTGAGACGAACCCGCTCTCGAAAGTGAACACTGGAGAACTCCGGAGATTTACCTCACTATTGCAAAAAATAACTCACGCGCACCAATGCACGCCAACGAATAGGATGGAGGTCATTTAGCCCTATGCGATAGTGCCGTGGGAAGAACGACTCCCCGCCACAATTAACCTTAGAGCGGAGGAGGCTATAAACGTAGCGAATTCCATTCGCGGCATACGGATTGCAATAAGCTCGTCTACGAGAAGAAAAGTGGTTGGGATAGGAAGAGCTATCCACGATACTCTTGGCATTGTAATAGGCAGAGAACCGACCACATACTTAGTTACGTTGGGAGCCAGAACGAAACAGAACCCATATACGTCGAAACTCGCAGCAATCGCAATAGCGATAAAGCGCTTACTACTACATCTAGTAAAAAGACAAATCATAGTAGTTACAAGCAATCAAGGAGCCTTACTAGCAATAAACCAACCAAGATATCAATTAGGACAAACCATCATTAAAGATATCTACGAGTTAGCTCGTATACTAAGAAAAGGAGGCAATTCTATCTCCATAATATGGGTCCTATCGCAAAGAAGCTTCGAGCTAAACAGGAGAGCAAAGGAAGCAGCACGATAAGCTACTAAGCCAGGCCGAACACCGTAAGGGCGATATCAATAAGCCAAGTCCACGAGCATAAATAATGCAATAAGAGAACGGGAGATGAAAACACGCCAAACGGAGTAGGAAAGTATTCGAAAGACATTAATATAGCACTACCAAGCAAGCATACTCGTATCCTATACGACAGCCTTAAGCGGAGAGAAGCGAGCGTACTAGCATAACTCCGAACGGGAATGGCACGACTCAACGGATACCTCCACCGGATTGGAGCAGCGGAATCGGATCAATGCTAATGCGGCGGCAAGGGAAACGGTCAAGCACTTTCTCTTCCGATGCACGAAATAAGACGCATACCGAACGCAAATGCTAACGCAGATAGACACAAGAAGAAGCAACCTCTCTTTCTACTTGTGAGGGAAAGTACCATTTGACCCGGAGACATAAACACCAAATATAGACGTAGTACGAGCAACGATCAAGTTTGCCATTATCACAAAACGATTAGATATAGACGTAAAACAAGCAGCCAACACCCCACAATAATAAATCCCATCTCATTCTCTTACCCCGATTAACCCCTAGTACCCTCGTGTCCCCAGCAAGTCTCGCTTTTGTTGCCGACGATAAGATATTAAAAACTTAAAAGATTAGACTTCAAATTAACTTGCTACTAACTATATACGAGACCTCGTTGAATATGGCAGTTACTGGAATTGGAAAATATTGGAAGAGGCAGTTTTGTATGGGCTTTAGGAGGTTATGGAGACAGCGTAGGAAGTGAGTTATGTAATCATAGTCTAGTGCCCTTTAGGTTTAGAGCCGGGCGAATAAACTTTATTATCATTATCGAAATGAACATTTCATTTTCATTTAGAAAAGTCGCCGCTTGCTTTATCACCAGTGTAAAGTGAGGGAGAAGATTGAGTAGCTTCGTTGTAGTATCGTGCTCTTCTATCAAGCACTACATACAGTCGAAAATAACGCCGCAATCACGAAGAACACGATCAATACCGCCAATACAGTACTCACGCCAAAGAATCATCCTACCGTCTCTTCCTTACGGAATGGCCATAGAAAGTGAAGCAGTCAGAGAGAAGGAAGTTATAAATTAAACAGCCAACTATTAGGGAGGTCATTACTTTTTAAGGCTATATTATAGTTTCGACGTCATGGTCTTTTATTAAGTAATGACTAGTCAAAGCTATACCCTCATGATATAGGTAAACTTAGTGAGAAGCGGGACGTTCTAGATGGCTCTGAAGTGTGGCAATGTTTTCCCTGATAAATGGAGCAAATACTGGCTCAATTTTGGCAATGCCACCACCACCAACTTCCTCGGCATCTGCAATCCACGTGAGCTGCGTCTGATTAGCACTCTGAGCCACGAGGCTGATTGTGCCAAATCCTCCAAGCATTGGAAACCCGGTTGGATCGAGTAACCGATACGATATCGTATGTGACTCTGCATCACACACTTCCAGTTGTTCATTTATTTTCCTCCCTTTCAACGAGACAGTTCGCACTGCGCTAATCCCGTCGCCTTCGACCGAACAACTGTCGATGGCGGGCATCCATGTCTTGATCCCGCCGAAACCCGAAATTATAGCCCAGATATTTCCAATGGGCTGGTTGATAGTGACAACCTCCTTGCAGATGAGTGTTCGAGGCTGAGACATTTCCATCGAGGACGAGGGTGAGGATGTGACTACTGCACAATGGGTGCGGAAGAAGAGGCTATTGGAGAGAGCTAACTCGTAAGGCCAGGGATGATCAGAATTGTTATAAAAGTTGATCTCGTTTAAAGACTCACAGGACTAAGTAAACGTGCAATTTTCTCCCCCCTTAAGACCCTGACTGTTAGGCTTATGAATCTGTGTAGATTGAATCTACAGCCGTTTGGCTCATTTATACACGAAAAGAGACTATAATCCTCACCACGAATGGGTGATTTGGAAGCGCTAGGAATGTCCGAGCTGCTCGGAACCCCCGGAAAATATCCTTGTCAACCTTATCTCCGAAGCCGACATATCAAATACCCCATGGGGGAACAGGATATCCCGAGAGTGCGTAGGACGATCTCCCATATATCTTCGGATAATTCCGTCTCTGTTACGGAATTGGTGGATCAGCATTTCAGCGATAGGCTTGGCGTTCAAGCTCGGGGCAGCAGAAGTCAGGTTCTGCAACGTCTATATATCATGAACTGGGACGGTTAACCAAGCTGTATCTTCGAAACCAGATACAAATTCACTTTGCAGCATGCAGTATGGAAAACCAGCTCTACGACGTCATCATTGTTGGCCGCGGTCCTGTTGGGCTATTTTTAGCATGCGAACTTCGCCTCACAGGGCTCTCTGTCTTGGTTGTTGAGCGCCGCTCGAGCTCAGAGGGAGTGGCGGAGACTCGCGCTTTTGTTGTCCATTGCCGCACACTCGAGATCCTCGCATTCCGTGGTCTTCTTGGCAAGTTCCTCCAGGAGGGCACGAAGTCTCCTTGGTGGCACTATGGCGTCTTGGACACCCGTTTGGATTTTAGCAGATTTGGCCACGAAACGAAGCAGAATTTTGTCCTGTTAAGCCCACAGTTCAGAACTGAGGAGATTTTTCTGGAGCGTGCGAAGGAATTAGGCGTCGACATTGTTCTGGGAATTCGCGTCGAGTCCGTGGAGCCTTCGACTACGTCTGTTACGATATATGGAACATCAAGCAGTCCAGATGGCGGCGCTAGAAGTTCGTTCAAGGCGAGAGGAAAGTATCTTGTCGGTGCGGATGGAGTGCGCAGTACCATCCGGAAGGCTACGGGCTTTGAATTCCCAGGTACGCCGGCAACACACACGGGTTTGACCGGCGAGGCAACATTGGGAGTGCCCATGCCCTATCCCTACATTGCCAAAAACGAAGCAGGGCTTGTGATCGCCGTACAGCTGAATATTCCCAGCGGCCGGGCTCGCCTCAATGTTTTCACCCCTGCTCGAGCTAATGTACCCGATTCGACCCCGGTAACGCTGGAAGATTTCAACGAAGCATTACAAGAAGTCACTGGTGTTGACTACAAGCTCTCCAACCCTTGCATGCTTGGACGCTTCAACAACGAAGCCCGCTGCGTCGATACTTACCGGAAGGGACGCATCTTTCTCGCCGGTGATGCAGGCCACCAGCACCTTCCAGCTGGCGGCCAAGGGCTCAACGTCGGTATTCAGGAAGCAACTAACCTTGGATGGAAACTTGGGGCCGTGATTCGCGGCTATGCTCCGGACTCGCTATTGGATACTTATGAGACCGAAAGACTTCCAATCGCACAAGGCGTCGTGCAGAGCACCACTGCTCAGTCTGTTCTCTTTTTTGCGCACAGCGGGCCGGAGTTGGCAATACGAAGTGTGGTGAACACGTTGCTCAAAATACCAACAGCAAACCACGACATTGCTGTAGGAGTTAGTGGTTTCGGCGTCTCATACCCAAAGCTTCTTGACATGATACTTCCAGCTGGATGGGAGGCACTTCCAGAGGCGATCGCCGGGAAGCGAGCCCTAGATGTGAAGTTACGCGTCGGGAATGGCGAGGAAAAGCAGCTAAGCGACTATATGAGGGGAGGGAAGTGGGTTCAACTTCGGTTCCTTGACAAACTCGCAGGAAGGCCGCCACTGCCGGCGTTCGAGGGGGCGACAGAGGTTGTGGATGTCGCTGAAGTTCTGGAGGGGAAAGGGAGCATGTACCGGGGCGCCTTGAGCGAACTGCTAATTCGCCCGGACGGTTATCTAGGGTTTGGAAAGCGCTAGCACCTGGTGCTATTTCTACTTAGTTAGTTCGACTACCAGCACCAGTAGTGACAATTCTGTGCTAAACGTCATTCATGTATTTAAGATAGCTCCACAGTTTCGTGGCACTTAGAAGACTCAACTCAATTGCCGCTGCTGATTAAGTTAGCTCTCGCTTAAGCCTGGTGAAACAGTATTTTATAACTGGTGCCAACCCCTGATCACGTGTGGCCATCCAGTGAGGTCGCAGCCAGTCTATACCCTCGCGTACCGGTATAACGTCTTTGCATGTGGCTAGTGCCTTTTCCTTCTTCAGCTCTATTTACGCCTTCCACGTAGAAACTACATTATACCTGCTTGTCCCAGTTTGAAGCCACGTTTCCCCTTAACCGACTGGCTAATAGCGGATGCATTCCCGATACCTTGGCTGCTAATGGAAACGTCTGGAAAGGAGATTGTAGCGCTCTACTGTTGAAAATAAGGTATGGAACAGTGAGAACGGCTTATATTCCATTAGGAGAAGGCTGGGGAGACCAGATCTATATATAATATAACATGACAAAAAAGTGGAAACAGGTCATATTTCAACTTGTGCAGGTATTCTAGAAGAATGCTATGCTAAGATACGGATGCTGTTTTGCAATTTGCGTCCATCAATCAAAAGGCTGGTCTGGGTGTTCCACTCTCGGAGCCAGACAAGGACTACGGCAACTGGCCGCATTGGACTTGATTTCTTGAACATTGAACCCCATCCCTACCCTTCAAACAATATCTTGTTTGCAATACTCCCAATCCCGTCAACACCAATCTCAACCACATCCCCGCTTTTTAAAAACCCTTTCGGCTCCATAAACAACCCCACTCCACTCGGCGTCCCAGTCATAATCACTGTTCCCTTCCTAAGCGTCGTCCCCCTACTCAAATGACTGATAATTTGCCGCACGCTCCATATCATATCATCCGTCCCCGTCTCCTGTCTCTTCTCCCCATTCACTTTTGTCACGTAATTTAATTTCTGCGGATCAGCAATCGCTTTCGAAAGGGTAACACATGGCCCAATAGGCGCGAAGGATCAAAGGACTTCGCGTAGCTGAACTGTCCTCCGGATACCCTAGTTGGAACCTGGAAATTCTGTGCAGAAACGTCATTGCCGACTGTGTATCCGAGGACATAATCAAGAGCTTGATCATCGCTGACGTTCTTGCAGTCTTTCGAAATGATGACTGTTAATTCGCCTTCGTAATCGAGTTGCGACTGCGCGGAGCGGTTGATGGGGATATCATCGTACGGTCCGGCGAGTGCGTCGGCGGGTTTGGTGAATACGACGGGGTAGGAGGGGACTGTGAGCTTTGAGAGGTTAGCTGGGGACCCAAGCATGGAGAAGGGGAGGTAAACATTTGCTTCTTGGCATGCCGGGCATAGTTTAGACCGATGCACATTATTATAGGTGTTGATTCAAGGGGACAGAGGAGCTTCGTCGTCCGTAAGCTACGGATCTTTGAGGGATTGGGTTACGGGATAGTGAACCTTCTGGATTGTAGCCTGGGCGCCGGTTCTTGAGAGTCCGGTGAAAGGACTCCCAGAGAGAAGTTCCACTTCTACGCCTGTTAATTGACCTGACGTGGCAGAAGCATGTAGTTCGCCATATGCTATTTCGCCTTTCTCGTCGGAGAATCGAACAAATCCCTCAATGCCCATCATTATGGCTTTTCAAGGTAGACGGCTATTTGCAGAAGAAAGGAGAGAAATGTGACGGATTTCAATGGAGCAACTATATGAAAATATGGAATGCGAAAACACTACTGCCTTAGCTGTCCGGCTAGCTTCTGTGGTTTGAATGAAAGTTAATGGTCCGTAGGATCTGCTTTGGGGACCTTACAGCAGAGCAAGCCTTCGGACTACCGGGCAAAATGCAGTTCTGCAGCATGAACTTGGTGTAAGGCCACACTTAATCATGCGGTGGCGAAGAGGCCGAGGCTACCCGTGCCAAGACTACGCGGTATGTTTGGAAATAAAAGCAAACTCAAAATCAATAATTGTCCCGTGGGTTTGAAATAGTCCGTCCGTTAATCCCGCAAAGCAGGGGCTGCGGATAACGCAGATGCTATGGGAAGAGCTGTTCATAGAACATGAATAAAATGGTGCGGAGTTTAAGCTAAGTACGGTAGTAACTAAAAATAGAGCGTTACATTAATCGCGTGCCTTCAAGGAAGTAGTGCAACCGGAAAGTCCTCCATCACGGGCCTCTCTAATCCTTAATAATTCCCATCCAAAAGGATGAAATTCAACTGTCCGGAACCCATTCCGAACCACTATAACTAAGCAGCTCATTGATGCCCCATCCCCACAGGTTAGAAGGCATATTAGCAACCATGCCCGATTCCACATCAAGAAAATTCCCTGGCGCAGGCCAAACATCACCTTCAATGGCCTGGTTCCTAATCCCGAGAGAAGCTTCTGCCTGTTCGACCGAAGTCGTGTCTTGCGTTGTGCTTGCCGCATCATGGAGACTTCCTCGAGTGCTTGTGAGATCCCCTAACTGACCTGCGAACGCCGTTGTGGGTGTCCGGCTCGTCCGTCCTTCCATAACTGCCTGCGCACCAGCAACACTACTGTGACCCCTAATATTCTCCAGCCTAGCCTCAAGCGTATTTAATTTCTGCTGCAGCGTACTTGACACCTCCCAGAATGACACGTATGCGTTGAGGTTCATCCGTAAAAGATCAAGATTTGATTCTGCTGCGCGGCGATTGACGAGCGCTGGTCCGAAGTGGCATGATACGACTTGGGCGGCGGCGAATAACCAGATTGTTGACGCTAAGAAGGGGTTCACATAATATACGTGTTTTGGGGAGCTGTTACGAACAATGGTGATGACCTCAGACGCGGCGGAGAGGTAGGTGTTCCAAGCTGCTTGGTCGATTGAGTCGAGGGAAGAGATTGCTGGGATATTTTGATAAGGATCTGAGGAGGAGGTGGCTATTCCCGAGTGTCGAGATGTATTGTTGAAAACTTGATAGTAGTGGATCATGAACCGAGATAATTGGATCATGATGTAGATGCTGTGCTTCGCGCTGTCTTCGTGAAGAGAATTCCTTGTTCTCGATCCAGAGTGCGAGAAGCTGAGGAATTCTCCTTGGTAGGTGAGAGATGAGGGAAGCGCTGCTGACAAGCAGTACAGAGAGTTTGCCAGTACATCTAGGCTGGGTTGAACAGTTGGTATGGGATCTCTTGTCGACTGTTGACTACGCGGGTGGTTGGTGTTCGGGTAGGCTTGCGGATATGAAAGTACATGAGCACTCCGCATCAGCGCATTAACCACTATGAACCAGGCCTTGGGACTCGTATTGCGACTTTTTTCTAGAGTCTTCCAAGCTAGAGCCGCATCAGGGCTCAGATGACAGCTTTTCTTAAATGAATTGGAAAACCAATATTCATCATCGACCGGCAACCAAGTCACATTGCTCGCCCAGTCGATGGCTGTTGGTAATCGCCGAACGGTACTCGCAAAGACATCGAATTCCCACACGGTCCACCATGCCCGTCGTCTTTCCTCATCCAGACGAAAGTTCGAGTTGATAGGGCTTTCACTAGTACTTCCCTGTAGATTCCTGTCTATAAGATGCAATTGAAGATCATACGCAATACGAACGCAGGTGCCGACAGATCTCCAAGCCCGTCCTCGAACGCCATTGATTAGTTGCTGAAATGTGTTGAGGATCAGAGCTTGTAATAAACAGAGAGGAGGCGAGTTGTCTGGGCATTCTCGCAACGCTTCGTCGATTAGTCGCCCTGCGAGGCTGTGGAAATACTCCTGTGAAGGGATATTAACTTGTGGAGCGTTCTGCGGGCGGCCAATGTCTTTGAACCGAGCAGAGAAAGAGAATATAGATGCTAGGAGAGCGTGACGTTGAACTGGAGAGGAGATGGCAGAGAGTTTGGCGTCGAGGTTCGGCCGGTGAAACAATGAAAAGGCTGTCATATTTTCGAAGTAGGCGTTCAATCTGACCAAGAATTAGATACCATCAACTACCTCCCAGTCATCAGACAATTTGCTTACAAGAAAGTATAAGTCTCCATCGAGATACCAAAAAATTCGCAAACATTGCTGCGCATCCCAACCCTCGGTCGCCCGTCACTTCCATCTATCTCATCTACTTGGCACGTAGTATGTTGCAGTGGCTCATGAGAGGGGTGTATTATTTGGGACAATGTGAGACCCCTGGATGTTGATCTTTCTGATTCAGCCGCCACTGAAGCTGTAGTGAGTGGCGAGGGTAGACTCGTTGGAAAGGACTGTTGAGCATCTTGCCCAATTAGCATTTCTTCCGAGCGGGCACTCTGATCCTGGGACTTTCCACTTGGAGACCAAAGATGGGATTGGCCAGGAAACATAAAGGGTCCCGGATTGGCCTGAGAAAATGAAGAATTTGAGGTGCTATTCGAATCTTTGTATAAATCGGCAGGACTCGAATGATTGAATGCAACAGCTCCATTAAGTCCTCTGAGCCTACGACGCTGAGGTGCGCCTAACTTCGGTCAGCGATGAAGCACCTGACGAAATAGCAGTCTTAGCCCATAGCTCGAATAGATGCTAACCAGGTTTCGGTCCCGGCTTCTGTGATACCACAGGATATGAGCAGCAGCTTCGTGTGGTCTCTAAACAAGTTCGACATGCAGGCAGAGCACGGTCACTAAAATACCGCCATATCAGCGAGCTGAGGATAGATGTGACATAGAAGTCTCACCATTTGATTTTGCGCCTGGAAATTGCCGTTAGCGCTTAACTAAGTCGAGAGTGATTGAGTCGAAGTCACCTCCTGCATCTGTCGCATGCAAGCGCCGCGCGTATGTCTGAGCCGTTTGAAGTCCCCATCCTGCTAGTTTCCCTATCTGCGTTCATAATAAAATTGGTAAGGTGAAGCGTGCGTGCTAGAAGTTCTGCTCAATGACGTCCTTAAATCTATCGGAGGTCGCGGCATTGTCGCATCGAATGGTGGTCTACCCCACAAAGTGCCGGATCTAGGGTACACCGCCTTCCGTTCGTCCAACAGCAATTCGACCGAGGTTAATATTGATCCAGCCGGATACGGCTATAAAGACTGCCTAAGGCTTTTTGGGTTTTTGGGTTATCGGGTGAAGCCATTGTCCGATTTATAGGGGTCTCCTCGTTTACCAAGTCCCCATCAACATAATGCTCCAGAATGAAGCGTGATGGATCGAACCTTTATCTGTCAGTAATGCCCTTAATGCTCATTTCTCAAATCATACCAGTAATCAAATATCCGACTTCCCATCACGTGCCTCCCCACACCCCAGCAATTCTCATATTTTTTCTCCCTCAACTATGTATGACCTTAACATCTGAATATCAAAATCAAAGACCTCAAAGCTCGAATGATGAACATGGAATTCCGGTCCCTCAAAAAAAAAAAGAAACAATGATGGTCAACCATCTCTTCCCTTCGATCCAGGTGCATAAATGTCGTAATATCCTCTCCCGTATCAGGAGCATATATTAGCTCGGTGGGTTTGAAATTGAAATTGGTGGTGAAGAATTCGTAGGCTGCCTTGTAGTTCGTCACGCAAAGACCAAAATGACCGAGTTTATGAACAGGAGCAGCTCCTTTCTTGAATCGTTGTGTCTTGTTCCCAGGGCGGTACTTGGATGTGGGGAAATTGTAAGCCAGCTCAGTGAACGCCTCTGTCATCTCGATAGGTGTTTGGCCAAATACTATATGAAAGGGGAGTGGTCCACAGGATCATAGAAGATGACGCGCTTTCCTCCACCAAAGGCATCTGAGTCGTGGATTGGGGTGGCTCTTCGAAGGGAGGTCGCTAATTCGAGATCTTCGGTGGAATCAACGATTCAGCTTGTTCCGCCAAAAACGTCCTCGGTCCTTAGTGGCACAATATAAAAATGGCTCGGTACCATAACCGCGATAGTAGATCTTGTCATCAGCACGTTGGGCGACGCCAAAGCCAAAGTTAATAAGGAACTCGTGTGCTTTGTCTAGATTCTTATGAGTATAGAAGACATGAGCTATGTGCTTGAGATTGATCTTTTGATTTGATGCAGAGGGCGACATGGTGACTAACGAGAAGAGCTCTCAAGTTCTAGTCGCTGCATGCTGATGAAGTCCAAGATAGGCCGCAAGTCAACGGTACTTGAACAATAGATATAAGAAAATCGAATATAAACCAAAGGCATGACGACCTCGATTTACGCGTGCACGTCCTAAGCTCCTGTAAGCTCTCGTAAGCTCAGCGTTGATGTCGATATGGGGTAACGGAACAATGGCGGTCGGACGAAAGATTGAGATGTTCCGTGGTTGCATCGCGGACGAATGTTTTCATGTGTGGTAGGGATGGTGGCAATTCAACGGCAATCCTTGTCAGGAGTCCACAACATCTTAGTTCATAGACGAAATATCTAAAGTAAGTAACGATTACAGCTGTCTTGATCCGTGATGTCACCCTCTCAACAGTCTGCGAAGGCTATCAAGTTATATCAACAATTGCCAACATTCCCACACCTGTGGCTGGTTTGATAGCAATGTCTCAATCCACATCACCGCCGTACACGAACACGAATGCGAATAGGAGCTTAGGGGAGGCATCTGCGGATTCTGATGTCGGCATAGCACTCGAAACTGATCTCTTGATCATTGGAGCTGGTCCAGCTGGGGCATCCTTGGCATGCTTTCTAGGTCATTACGGTAAGACCTTTCAGACATGGTCGGGGAGTATGCTGACGACGGGATAGGCTTAAAAGGAATCATACTCGCGGCAACGCCGAGCACAGCCGATACACCAAGAGCACATATCACGAACATGGCGGCTCTCGAATGTCTGCGGGATATAGGATTAGAGGAAGAATGCATGAAGGCCGCTGTAAAAGGCGATTCTATGCAGCATACGAGATGGTGTCGAAGCATGGCTGGCGAGGAGTTTGCGCGGATATACTCATGGGGCAACGACCCTCGGCGCAGAGTTTGTGCAGAATAAAGTATAGAGGTGTCAGAGAGTTCTTGCTAACCCTTTGTTCAGGGCGACTACAACGCTGCAAGTCCATGCACTCATATCGATATCCCTCAAACGGTTCTTGAGCCGATCCTCATCCAACACGCAACACACAATGGCTTCAACTGCCGTTTCGATACCACCTTCCTTTATTTCGAACGCGAATCTCCCAGTTCAATCATCAGCAAAGTTCGAGATAATCTCACGAAGCAATTATTCAAGGTCCGGTCAAAATATCTGTTAGGGTGTGACGGTGCACGAAGTCAGGTGCTGAGACAATTGAAAATTCCTTTGGTTAAGAAGCCTGGCCAAGGCCTCGCAACCAATGTCTTGGTGAAGGTGGACCTTGGCCATGTAATTGGTAATCGAATGGGGAATCTGCATTGGGTGATGAGACCTGATGAGGAGCAACTGCCTTTTGGGTGGACAGCTATTGCTCGGATGGTGAAGCCTTGGACCGAGTACGCCTTCAACAGAGTTTGAGTATATTTTACTAACTCGTGGAGGTGGATGTTTGTCCTCTTCCCTGCGCCAGGAGCGGGTGTTGACTTTGACCCTTCGCATGAGGAATATCTTCGGTGCGTTAAGAATATAGTTGGAGATGACTCGATTCCGGTTGAAATACTTGGTATCTCAAAATGGTTTATCAACGAAACCGTAGCCGAGTACTATTCTGATGGGAACATGTGAGTATATATATTTTTCGAATTAGGATGTCCGCTGATGATCACAGTTTTTGTCTCGGCGATGCTGTTCATCGTCATCCTCCGCTCAACGGCCTCGGTTCGAACACTTGCATTCAAGATGCATACAATCTAGCTTGGAAAATTGCTTACGTTCTAAAAGGGCAAGCCAATCCTCATCTGCTCGATTCTTATAGTCCCGAACGCCAACCTGTCGGGACGTCCATGATTACTCGAGCGAATCAAGGTCTTCGAGATCATGTGCCGGTATGGGAGGCTTTAGGGATGATGGACCCGTCGGTTGAAACTCGCAGAAAGGACTTTGCACAGTTATCCCAAGCCACGCTAGAGGGCGTAGCAAGAAGAGCGAGACTTCAGGCCGCTGTTGAAGGCACTGCGCATGAATTCCATGGAGTGGGCGTAGAGATGAATCAGCAATATAAATCGAAAGCCATCTACCTGGACGATGAGGCACCACGCCCACCATTACCCGAGGATCCAGTCCTCGAACATCAGATCACTACTTATCCCGGAAGCAGGCTCCCTCACGCGTGGCTGAACACCAAGATGCCAGGCAAGAGTTTTCGACGATTGATCTTGCTGGGCATGGCGCTTTCTGTTTGCTAACCGGTATTGGGGGGGACAGGTGGAAAGCATCTGCAAGTAAGGTTGCGTGGGCTCTAGGAATCGAGATCAGGGCATACTCGATTGGATGGGGACAAGAATATGAGGACGTTTACTTTGACTGGGCGAGGAGAAGGGAGATCGCCGAGGATGGCTGTCTGCTGGTGAGGCCGGATAGATTCATAGTGTGGAGGTCCAAGGGGATGATTGCCTTACCCGAAGAAAAACTATTGCATGTCCTGAAGACGATCTTGGGTAGATAGTTTGAAATCAGTGTGCGCAATAGTACTGTACAACTCTACAAATACTGGAGTGTAAACGTACTATTAAAGTATACTACAGTACAATTAGAGCCTGTACTTGCTGTATAGCTCCAAAAACACACTTACGTATTATACTGTAGTACGACTAGTACGACTAGTACACACACCAGTGTGATTACAAACCAGCCTCCGAATTACTATAATCAATGCCTCCCTTTGCAACTATTGCTAGCCTTTCTCCTCTCCTTGTTCCCTAGGTAAATCATGAACCAACTGTTGTAAGAGTAGGGGCCACCACCTGTGGCCCACCTAAGCGAGACGCGTCGACGCGTTAAATTTCTACACTCTCTTTTTATCA
>FJOG01000031.1:589922-629569 GCA_900073065.1 Phialocephala subalpina
CAGACAAGGAGGGGATTGGCGGAAGGTTATATGGTCAGATGAAGCTACATTTGAAACAGGAAAAAGTGGAAGGATTTGGGTGACTCGACGGGTAGACGAAAAGCGGTGTACCAATTGCATACGGTCTGTTTATAGATCTGGAAGGGTGTTAGTGATGATTTGGGGGGCAATTGGCTGGGACTATAAGTCGGAATTGGTGTTTATGGAGAAGCTCCCTGAACGAAAAGGCATTCGTTCTAAGGCCTACTTACAGCAAGTCTTAGAGCCTGTTGTTTTCCCGCTTTTTGACTAGCTTGGTCCAGAGTATATCTTCATGGAAGACGGGGCAAAGGTACATGCGGGGAGTGCTCGGTTGCCAAGGCTACAACATGGTGTGCGGGGCTTTAATTGACCTCCTTTTTCACCAGATTTGAATCCAATTGAGAAGGTCTGGCGATGGATGAAAGAAGAACTAAAGAAATTGGCTTACGTGCCAAAAAGTATAGAGGATTTGAAGAGAGAGTTGCAGAAGCTGTGGGATCAGGTGGACCCACGTGATTTTCGTCATTATACTGAGCAACTGACTTGTAAAATTGAAGATATAATTGCAGTACGTGGATTAACTACTATCTGTTAATTTACAATTAAGATTTCAAGCAAAACGATTTATAAATCATTGAACAATTGAGATTTTAAGAGTGAGAGTTAAAATGATGGTTCTCGCTTAGGTGGGCCACGGGTGGTGGCCCCTACTCTTACCTCTGTGTCTTTTACCTAATACCACGATTTTAGATATGCCACTGCGTCGATCATTCGAATAGAGAGTCGGCTTCGGTGGTCGGTAATAAGCAGCTTCGTGTCGGAGAATAGACGCTGAGGTTCTGCAGACATAGCAGGTATTGCCACCCCTCCTTTCAACACGTCTGGTTATGCTACATTTAAGGTTAGGGTTTAAAACGACGGCAGCAACGTAGACAGGAGTTTTGTCGGTGTTCTGGTAGTACTTGCCCAGCCAGAATTATACATTGGACTCAGTGTAGGCGATCTATATGCCTTGCTTTGCTGGCTTCGAATTGTTAAAGAATAAGGTCTATAGCAGAAGAATATGCTCAAGTGTTGACTTATTTAATTTGAGAGCTACTGTAGTTTATGCCATTTTATCAAGATTGGATTAATTTGATCCGCAGCGGCTCGACTTAGGCGTCTAGGGCACGGCATGTACGCTTCACGTGTCTCTCTGTCAGATGTCGCCCCCGTGGATATCATTGGATAATTGCTTGGATGTATAGTGCACGATTGATTTTGTTAAATTGTTAATCTGCAAGAAATGGTGCAGTACCTGAACATTCCGTCATGTTGGAATAATTCCTAGGGATGTACCGTGATAAATGTGCAAATAGGAAAGCGAGTTCCAGACCGAATAGAATCTCAATGATCGAGCTCCTCAATACTTTGAAAACACCTCCTTATCCGCAACCTCAAATTCTCTCATGATGGTCTCCTTCCTCTTTTCACTCCTCACTTCAATCTCGCACTCAAATGGATGCGCACAAACTATAAAACCTTCGCTGTAAGCGGTCACGGGATCCACATCTGGCTCAATAACCTTCCCTGTCTCATCTTTCCCAGGGCTAACATTAAATGCCCAAAGTAATTTCGAAATGCCTAGAAAAAGTTTTCTCTCAGCTAAATGGATACCCGGACAGAGCCTCCGTCCTGAACCATACCCATAATGATCGCGAGCGTCGTAGTCAGATGCTGCTGCAAGTTCGGGAGCCAATTTCGTGACGCCAAGATAGTGATCGGGGTCAAAAACGTCGGGGTTTGGAAATCGGTTTTCATCATGGTGCAATCCCCATGCGTTGATGAGGACAGTGGTTCCTTTGGGGAGGAATTTCCCATCTACCCAATCATCTGCTTTTATTAGCCCTCCCTTACCGATCCTTTTCTTTCTCGGGGTGAGAGACCTACCTTGAGCCAAGCAGTGCGGAAATCCAAGCGGAGCGGCAGCTCTCCATCTCATAGCCTCCTTAACAGCAGCAGCCACATAAGGCAAGCTCTCATAATCCTCCCAAATAGGCGTCCTATCCTCCCCAATCACGACATCAATCTCCCGCTGGACTTTCTTCAAGATACCGGGCCACTTTGTCATTGCATGAAGGCAAGAAAGGATAATTGCTGAGCTTGTGTCGCTGCCCCCTTCCATCACCACACCTCCCAAAAAGGAAAGTTGATGTCTAGAAAATCCTAGCTTCTCGTTCTGGTCAAGGACTTTGTCCACGAATGATCCTTTGTTCTTGTTTGCCGACTCCAGTTCTGATTTTCTCCTTCTGATGACGATGTCGAGATACTGGGAGTATAATTGATTCATTTCTTTGCCAACGTCTTTCGCGCGAGAACGCCACATGCCCAGGAATCGTTCGGGGAAATAGTGTAGGAACGGGTAGATATCAACGGGAGGTGTATTACCGGTCTCCATGATTTTGGACCAGTTTTCCATCATGTGGTAGAGTTTCGTCATGTGTGGCGTGTCTATTGTTGGAGTTCTTACACCAAAAACTGCTTCCCGTCAGTCTCCATTACAAGTTTCCAAATCCAAAAGGTATAAGACGAGATAGCTTACGCAAACTCATAATAATCGAATTACTAAACCTCTTTGGATGCTCCATGTGCTTCGTTGGCTCCCTCAAGAAGTCCCTACACATCTGTACCCCCTCCGCATTCACCAACGTCGTATGTTCGTTCATCACCATACTCTCCATAAAATACTGATGAATAACTTTTCTAAAAGCTCTCCAACAATTCCCATATTCCATGATGAGGAGATGGTCGCCGCCTCCGATAAGATGGTTGCCAACGTAGGAGGGGGGGCGGTTGCTATAGATGGAGGATTTCTTGTCGATGAGCTGTTTGATAAGGCGCCGGTCGGTGAGCACGACCATGGTGCCAGGGCCGAGTTTGAGGGAGTACATGCCGCCATAAGTACGGGCCCACTCAGTGAATCTGGGGTAATTTAGCAGATTTGTGAGAATGGAGAGATGAGAGGGATGTACTTGAGGTGCGCATTTTTCAGGGGCATTTGGTGCAAATTTCCAAGCAGGGGAAGTGTTGGTGGGCCAGCGTTCATGTTAGCGAGTTTTTCCCACGGTGATACGCATGGGCTTACCATTGGGGAAGTCGCGGCCCCTTGAGCCGACAAAGAGCAAGGCGTATGTCAGGGCAGCAAAAGTGGCGAGGCACAGAAGAATGAGGAGAACCATGACGGTAGATGCGACCAGATCAATCCAAGAGCTCTGCCAACTTGGATCAAGATGAATAGCAGCATGCTTTATAATGCGTGGGAACCAGTTGCCTCCTATACTCGTGATCAACGGTTGAATTGTGGTTCGTCAGTGGAGCTACAAACTCAGATGAAGCAAAAGATCCACCGACGGGCGCGGTGGCGGGCTAGCGTCAGACAGTTTCAGGTCCTACCGAGAGGCGGGATGCGGGGAGCCGAGGGCCGGGGGAGCGGGGGCGGGGTAGGGGTGATAAATGAATGGTTTGAACGCGAATCAGATATTACAGGCTTGAATTGAATGGTTATGAATTAAAGCAACTGCTCATATTTAGGAAAAACAAATAGAAAGTCTTTATTTAAACGTTCATTTATAAAAATCTAAATATAATACGTAACCCGCGAAGATAGATAGATGAGAGATGACATAAGCAGAAGCGGAACCTGTAGGGGTTTTAGGAGGATTGAGACATATCTTTGTGAAGTGTACTTGTAGACTAGTAATAGTTGCCCTTTCGGCTTAGCCGCCGGGCGTTAATAATTGTGTGTGTGTGTGTGTATCGATTGATCTATAGCCCTAAATCTCTCCGCTCACTGACCTCCTCGTGGGTTCCTTTCTCTGCAATCTGGATCTCATCACTCAACAGCCCAGCCCGAAGAATATCGCTGAGAGTCCGATTCATATTGGTCCAGTAATTTCCCAAATGAAACAGCTCTTCCCTCCTCAAAATACGTCATGCACAGACCAATATCTCCCAAGATGCTCCCAAAGGTCTTGGACAGCTTACATCCCTGTCGGATGTTCTTTTCCTCATCCACGACGTCCTTAATATACTTTGTTCCTTCCTCATCCCTATCGGTAACTCATGAAGCGTCTTTGAATCAAAAAAACGAATACATATTTGTCAAAGCAGTGAACACTTCGAGTGGAGCGGAATGTGCAAACTCCCAGTCGATCACACCCACAACATTGTATGTATCGTCGAAAAGGTGCAGCAGGAAGTCCCGATGGACGGTAGGATAGCGATTTTCGTAAGCGACTGGGTTTGTCGACGATCTCTTCTCTACAGCCGACTTGAGGCGTAAAGGGAATGAAATCACCTCCTGCTTTAGACTTTGAAATCTATCGTTGTCTTCGAGCCGACCATGGAGAAAGTCCAAATTCCCGAATTTTGCATGAGCGGCCCATGAGAGAAAATAGTCCGCTGTTGACGTAAACAGTCCTTCAAAGCCAAACGACGCTGTGAGTGGACCAATCAATATCAATTGTCCCGTTTGGTCCCAAGACAAGGGATCCAAGCTTGTTGATCGAGGCGGTATCCACAAACCTGTATTAAAGCTATCGACTTCCGGATCCTACTCTTTTGCTCACCAGTGAGTATGCCAGGACCCCCAAGGTCGAACAACATATTGCCTCTTATGCATTACATCAGCATATATGGCAGCCTAACAGGGTTTCCATCCATAGATGTCCTGTGCCCAAAGATCGTTGGTACTGGGTTGCTACTAGAAGTGGGAGTTGAGCTTGACATAATGCTAGTTATTGTCGTAACTGCGTTGCCTTGCAAGTTTGTTCTTCTCTAGTAATTCGAGAGAGTTGAATACCAAAGTATCTTGAGAACCTGGCGAGAGTGGAGGAGGAATCGAGTTGCTGTGGTTGTCTGAGTCTGATTGGGAAAATCCTTGGGTGGTAAAAGTGGTGAATAGTGAAGAGCTAAGTTGGTTGTGGGAGTTGATTTGTGATCGTTCTTGTTCCCAGTACTGTTCTTGTCTGATGCGGTCGTCTTCAGTGTGGGCGCCAACCTTGGTCTTTATAGGCTTTGGGTCGACTAGCTTCGCCGGTCTCCCTGATCTCTTCCTGTTCTCCTTTCCCTGTTGTGGGATCTTCCTTAATCTCCCTGAGCTGGATATCTCGGTCCGGTTGTCTGGGGGTCCTTCTGAATTGCTTGTCGAGCTGTCGTGTGAGCTCAACAGATCAGACGATCCGCCGTCCGCACTCAGGCTTTCGCGACACTATCTTGATTGATTTCCCTCGTCGTCTTTTTCGTCACCATTTTCTTTATTGCTGCCTGCGTGAACAGTGCCGGTCCCTGGTCGAGGAAGAAGACCCGGACTCAGAAACATCTCCAAGATTGAATACCCTAGCGCTAGAGGGAGTGGACTGAGGAGGAGTTGGTGCACGTCTCTCAGGGGGACTCGCAGAACGCTCAGAGCCGGAACGATCAGAACCAGGAAGAGAAGCATTCACACCAATGTCCTTCTCCTGTACTTGGTGAGGATGCTGCATTCAGACCCGCGATGCTGGAGGAGGACGATCGAGATATGTTGAACCACTAGAGCCAACTTGAGACTGAGGGGTAACTGAAGAAGTTAGTACAGAACAAACATGACGATGAAAAAAATACCGAGCGAGTAAGCAGCACCATGGCGATAAGCACAGTTGTTGCATCCACCAGCAGCAACTTTATCCAGAACGCGGCAATCCTCGAACACACGATTGCGACGATCACCACCAAAGCAATCACGCTGTCCCTTCTGGCCTTTTTATCCACGCCTGAAGCTTTATCATTACTTGACGCGCCTTAATCTTATGCCGGGTCGGTCCATCCACCTAACGTAAATGCCGCCCCTCTCAAGACCCTCGACGACTTCCCGCAAACATATGAGTATATCCTCGATGTCATCCACCCCGCCCAACTCTCCGCCCGCAGCGATCATAGCGAACGCGGCAATCCTCGAACACACGATTGCGACGATCACCACCAAAGCAATCACGCTGTCCCTTCTGGCCTTTTTATCCACGCCTGAAGCTTTATCATTACTTGACGCGCCTTAATCTTATGCCGGGTCGGTCCATCCACCTAACGTAAATGCCGCCCCTCTCAAGACCCTCGACGACTTCCCGCAAACATATGAGTATATCCTCGATGTCATCCACCCCGCCCAACTCTCCGCCCGCAGCGATCATAGCTCACCTTCAACTCGCCGAACTCGGTGGTTTGGGCGTGGGTAGGGGCCATGCTTGGCTGGTGAGGGGAACCCATTGCTGACTCCATTTCCTGGAGCTCTAAAGGACTCAAGTTTGTTGATGCCCGGGGATCTTTTGCTGCGCTTCAATACCCTCTTCTTTTCTCCTAGCGGAAATGGATGTTCGAGCTCCCGGTACACAAGGAAATTGCCCGAGGACAAACAGGATTGGGAGGTCCGCAAATCATCGGCAAAGATAATGTGCTACACTACTAGGAAAGTGATCCCACGCACGATAAGGAGTAGGTGGGTGTCGCCGGGGTAGCTCTGGATCTCAAGGAAGGACCAATTGTGCGTTTGCTATGCGTTAGCCATCAAGTCGGGCACGGAAAGAACCAGGAGATACGACAACTGGGTAAGGAAATGAAATGATGCAGACACAGATAGTGCACGGGAAGGACGAGGAGGCCAAAGATTGGTCGCCTTGTCGTGGAGCATCTCATGCAACTGCCCCTACCGGTCTTAAGAGAAGTCAGATTAAATTACAGTACACGGTAGGTGCAAATGAGCACTTGATTTCGATGTGCTGCTTTATATTCACAAAGTTATCCAAACTCTGACTCTCTGCACCATGCCCTTTCTAACGTTGTTGTAGTGGGTAGAGCTGTTGTATTAAGTGAGATGAAAGAAGCCAAAGTGGTTGGATTTCGAAGAAGTGAAGTATATGTATGAGGAACAAATCTGTTTTTGTATATTGAGAGCAAATTACAGGCTTTATATACAGAATAATAATTAATGGTTTTGCATGTGAATTACATGTGGAATATGAAAGCAGCTTATAACTTTCGAAGCTATTACAATTGCGGCCCGTAACTGTAATCATTAATAATTAGTATATACTACTTTCGGTTGTCAAAGCCTTCGCAACATTCCAACAAAAGTCCACCGGAGAGAATTGAAGTTGCGAGGTGCATGGAAAGGTAACCCGAGGCTAAGAAGATCCATCGCTTGTTTCCTTCAGAAACGTCACCAGTTAATTTTAACCTGGGAAAACTCCTCTATTTAGCTGCTAGATGAGCGCTTGTTACAGCATCTTTGTGCCTCCTTGTCGCAAGAATTTCTTCTCTCCATAACCACGCCGCCGCAGTGGCGGCAGCAGGTCCAAAGCAAGCAGTAATGGCTACATGCAGACCTAGAAGAACCATCCAGCTATGATCAACCATGCCGGAACGCTTCATATCGAAGAATAGATACCCAAGCCATAGGGACGTGCTGGCGAACCCAAAGATCCGATCTATTTGGGAAAGTGAGCGAACCATTTTAAAAATCCCTTGGTTTGAAACTTGGATATTAAACATAGGTACGCGAGATCGGGGAGTGGTGCATAGCCATACAATAGCTGATAAAGCTGCGAGACCGGCTATAGTGAAACGAATTGTCCTTAGATCACGACTCGTGTTATATAAACGATCGTGCGCCGTAGTATCTAGGAATGCGGTGCGAGAGAGAAGTATATGTGTAGTGACCACCCAAACGCTGGTCATCTTCCTGATCAGATTCCAGGAAGTGTTGGTTTCAAGGAATGGTGCGAGATAGGAGACAAGAAGTGGAGCGAAATAGCCCAGGACTACTGCCGGGAGCGCAGCCTTGGTCTGAGCTATATTGGTAAGTCTCATATCCGCTGCCGCAAATTTGGCAATTGGGCTGGTCAAATAATGCAGAAAGCAATAAACCGGGGCAGCAACGCCAAAACCATAAAACTGGGAGGCGAGGAGGAAAGGGATGGCCCTATTTTCGGTCAGATAAGCAGGTTTAATAAGGTCTCTCAATTAAATTAGCGGGGGGAGGGGAGAACGCACATTCGGGTTGGAGTAAGTGCATTAGCCCGTCTGCATGATTCGATCAGACAGATTGTGCAGACAACTCCACACTCTAACAAGAGACCAAAATTATGCCAGCCGTCGACATTGTCAGCCCTTACCGTGAAGGCAGACAAGTACACAGATGCCATCTGCGAGGACTCCACGAAAGTGCTATTGAGCTTAGGCAACAGGAGTGGACCACTGTTGCTCTTATTCCCAACGCAGCAGAAATGGGCCAAAAGAGCTAGGCAAAGAAATGGAGATGACACCAGAGCCCTCGTGACAATGCTTTGACTCTTGCCAATGCCTTGCTCAGGATTGAAAGGCATTGTAGCAATAAGAGAACGGCTGGGAGGCGGTAGATAGCTGATTAATGTTGCTCCAATCATCGTGTCCGACATTAAGTTGGCTGCGAAATCCCCCGAATGCGGCACCACGTAATGCGCCATGACTTTATTCTTAAAGTCTTTGAGAGCGTGAAGGCGTGTAAGATCGTTCCCCGACTTTATTATCTGCGAGGTTCGTATTTTTCGGGATGCATGGTACTCCTTCAAGCAATTCACGATCGCTGGTAGACTTGGTTTGTCGGTCCCGGAGTCACCAAGGAGACTCTTTATGGAATTTGCTAGCGCCGCTGCACTTTCGATCGCAGAATTCCCTCCATTGCCAGCATTTGGAGTCATCTTGTGGACAGCGTCGCCCAAACAAGCAAATCGGCCCCACGTCCATGACTTGAAATCGGCCTCCTCAAGTGCAAGCAGTACACCAGTCTTACGCTTGCTCCAGATATCGCCAAATCTAACTAGACCCTTGGGCAAGATTGGAATGTTCGCATTCTGGGCAGCAAAAACCTCTGCGTCTTTCTCGGTGAATTTTGGCTTGTCTCGTGCATTGTAGATTTTATCCATCTTAGCAAAGACAAAGAATGCGATGGCCCCTCCTTTAACGACTGCTAACATAGTAGATAGATCTTTGCTAAAAGTCATATGAATTTCGCCAGGACTACCAAGGCTATCCACAGGATTTGCAAGGCCAAAGAGACACATATATTCAGATCTCAGAGCTAAAGAGGTCAGCAGTTGATCCAAGAAGTGAAATAGGAACGCACCGTCTTTTTCTTCACTAGAGATAACGCCTGGCTCAAATTCGTCTGCGGCTCGCCACATTTCTTGACGAACAATACTAGACACTCCATCTGCTCCGACGACAATGTCACCATCGTACACGGTTCCATCTTTACAATAGACAGATACCTTGTCAGCATGATGCTCTACTTTCTTGACATATTTGTTTAGAAGAATCTTGCTTCGATCCCGGATATGGTTAGAAAGTATTCGAAGCATTAGCTGGCGCTCCATGAAAGTTGGAGTGTAACCGAAACTGCCAAAGCTGTCAGTTTCTTTTCCCTAAAGATAGCAGATTTCTCGTACCGTTTGCCCACGAGCTCCATCATGTCTGGAGGCGACCCAACAATCTCGTCTCCGTTAGCATAGTGAGTCGTAGACACACCCATAGGGTGTGTCTCTCTCAAGAGATCGTCGAAGCAGCCTAACTGATCGAGAATCCGCGCTCCATTAGGAAATGTTGCAATTGAAGCTCCGACTTGCGGATCTATTTCAGATCGCCCTTCGAGAATGCGGTAGTCCACCCCGGCATGCTGCAGTGCATTGGCAAGTGTGAGGCCACCAACGCCGCCGCCTACAATGAGGACCAGGAACTTCTGGTCTTTTCCGGAGTTTGTCATGATCTTGTTGTAGATGAGTAGATTGAAAAGTCAGGTCCTGGGTGAAAATAGGATTTGCGTTGAGTGATTTGTGGAAAGAAAGTACTGTACTTTTCACTTTGGAGCTGGGCAGGGCTTAAAGGCTTATTCAGTCTTTAGATACTCGACCCAACCTTGTTCACAGATTTACCTAAAGAGCGGGAGACCCACCTTGTTGCCCGCTGAACTTAAAAATTAAGTTCGCCGGCAAAAAGTAGGGAATGCACCTGATGGAATAGTAGACATTTACTCTAGGGCCATTGTTTGAAAGGGAGAAGCGCCGAAGATCTTGTTTTTCGGTCTTACAATCTCCGCATTACCAAAAATATCGGAAACGTTAGCTTAAATCTAGAATTTACCGATAGGGCCGAGGATGATCGTTTTAGCTTGCGGGCTCGGGCTCGGGCTCGGGCTTCGGGTTGGCTTAGGGGATTAGGGAAAGGGGATATCTGATCATCTAATCTACACGAGTTTGTCCTCCGTTGTAACAGTTATCATTGGTGATATCAACCTGCTATGCATGCAAGCAAGCAACTGAGACATGCAAAGGCTAATGCAGGCAACTCTTCGAAGAGCTCGCGGATGAGTCTATCATGTGTGAAGGCCATATTCTAGCATGGGCTTGGCTATAGAGAAAACGCAAAAAGATATTATGTTTCCTGCAAGGATACGACTCGGTGCGGCGATTGAGCCCTCCGTAGTTCTCGCTATCACTTACTCGGAGCTGTATGCGTATAGAGACCGCCTGGCGGGCCTGGCAGCTTCCCTTAACAGCGCCGGTGCCGACACGACTTCTAGCCAACGACCTAGAAAGGCTAGAAACGCGGAAAGACTAGACTAGGATGAACAACACCGAGTCCGCAGTCGGCATATTTGGCGACAGTAGGAATAATTCACCAAGGCGAATTCACCGAGGTGGAACCCCCCTCTTTCGGTGTTAAGAGGCACCTTCGCGGGTTATTGAAAGCATTTCCGAGAGGCTGGTTGAATGCAGGCGCTTGCATCTGATAATTCCTTCGCTACTATTTCCTAAAGGCCACGACTAGGGCGTTTGCTTTTCCCTTTTTTCATTTTGCCTTCTTGACTTGCTTTTTCCACAACAAACTACAACGCTGTTAGTTTCCAAATACTCGAGTGTCCTCATTGCAAGACCAGCGCCCACAGCATCATACCATGGCACCACCGAAAGTCCTCATCTGTGGTGGCGGCATTGCCGGTCCTGCTCTCGCTTTCTGGCTCTCGAAGCTGGGTTACAATGTCACTGTCGTGGAGCGCTTCTCGTGCCTACGGGCCTCTGGACAGCAGATCGATCTGCGGGGGCCTGGGATCCAGGCTATGAAGCGTATGGACCTCGAACAGGCGTTCCGCTCCAAATTAATCGACGAGACAGGTACACAGTTTGTGGACAGCTCTGGAAGACAGAGAGGCTTCTTCCCGGTGAATAAGACGGGCAAGGGACAGCAGGGCTTCACCACCGATTTCGAGATCATGAGAGGAGACCTATGTCGTATTTTGTACGACGCTACCAAGGACCACGTCAAGTACATCTTTGACGTGACCATCTCGAGTTTTCAGCAACATGACAGCGTTGTTGACGTCGAATTCTCAAATGGTTCAAAGGATCGATTTGATCTTTTAGTCGGTGCCGATGGCCAAGGATCACGGACCCGGAGGATGATGCTGGAGCCTGGGGGCCCAGATCCTTTTCATTCTCTCCATATGTTTGTGGCATATTTCACTACTGATCGACAGAACAGCAACGAACATATTGCCACGACCTATCTTGGGACCAATAAGCGCATCATTTTCACTCGAAGCCATGATGCCACCACAACCCAAACATATCTGATCTATCCTGACGACTCGGATCAACTGAAAGGTGTCGTGAATAGCAAGCTTGAGGAGCAAAAGAAAGCCTGGGCTGAGCTCTACCGGGATGCAGGGTGGGAGGCGCAACGAATCGTCCAGGCAATGCAAGACGACTCGATAACAAACGACTTCTACACTCATGAAGTGGCACAAGTTAGGATGGTCTCATGGTCGCGTGGTTCTTGTCGGAGACGCTGCCTATTGCCCTTCACCGCTTACCGGTATGGGTACCACATCAGGACTTGTCGGGGCCTATGTCCTAGCAGGCGAAATTGCGAAACGCTTAAATGATTCCAAGGGCCTTCACAGTGGCAATACGGATGGTGCTAAGGATCCTCTTGTTTCCGCACTAGAAGCCTACGACAGTCAATTCAGACCCTTCATGAGCCAGGTGCAAACGCTGGGTCCAGGCCTCTGGGTTCCGTCATCGTCTTGGGCCATTGCTGTATGCAACTTCCTCATTGGTATATTCGCCCTCCTGCGCATTGATTATTTGAGCAAATATGTCCTCCGCGAGGATGTAAATGGAACTTGCCGGACTATGCGGAGCTAGCACAACTGGAATTGTCAGAGTGATGTTTCTCTGGAGGGTGGTTGCGAGTGAGAGTGCATTTGGAGGATTATCTCGTCGGAATGTTGGAAACTTGGAAACAGTATCTGGAAATGGGCTATTATAATTTCTCCCTCAATAATATTGATTCATTGGTAACGGCCAAAGTCTGTAAAAGAGAGAGTTCACACATTAGCGTCCACAAGAGGGTTCGCAGCCATTGAGAAGTGGGCTTCCTTTTCTTGGATATATTGAATGAAAGTACAACACCGAAGGTCTGAATAAGTAATTGACATGTACGCACACAAAGGTAAACCACTGTACTCGAATATATTGGAATACCTATATCTCCTGGAGCGCTTTGTACAAGAGAGCCGGATAACGATTATATTTGGTAGCCGCATTATAATAACTAGGCCAAAGCAGAACAGTCCAACCCCTAAGATAGTTCTATAGAAGGAAATATACAAAAACACGAGTATATATAAATATATATATAACGTTGAGACCAAAGCCGGATAATTTAACTTGTTTATTTCTAAGCTCGTCGAAAAATAGAATAGTTAGTAATAGTTTGGACCCGATTATTATATTAGTTATTCAAGAAGACTTATACTATTTAATCATCAAATAATTTATATAATATAAATATTATTATATTCTATAAATATATTTAAAGTAATTTTCTTTACTTCAATTATATAATTAAATTAAAGGAATGATAAAGGTAATCCTTATTAATATAAGTAATTTCTAACACAAGACTATAAATAAGACTATTAATAAATTAAATTATTTAGTTAGATAAACGTCTTAGTATAAATCGTATATATTACCACGTCGTAATAACTTTCGAACTTTATTTTTATAATAACACTAATAAGATATATAATTGAACGATTTAAACTTTATATATTTTAAATTATTATATTAAATTAAAGTTTAGAAGAGTTTACAAAAGATTATAAAAAATATTTTAAGTTATTTAATTTCTTTATTAGAAATAATTCTTATAGTTTAAATATTATTATAATCGTAAAAATAATCCTTTTATAAATTTATCCTTTCAAATACGAATTTATTTTAAACCTCGTAATTATAATAAAAGTTTTAAATTTTATTCGAATGGATGTTGAATCAACGTCAGGGGAAGGGTGGGAGGAGGCTTGCAGGCATCAAGTCGGCCAGCACGCTCGGGACATACTGGAAGGTCTTCCGGCTCGTGCACGAACGGGCGACTGGGGAGAAGATCGAGGGGACGCTGAACCGTCACATGCACCGGGTGAGTAGCACTTCTTGTCTGGCTGCTCAATCCAGTCCGAATTTGTCGTAGATGAAGGGCTAATGAACGTCCTCTTAAATAGAGCAGCACCTACCTTGCCCTTTATAGTTTTCTAATCCGTTGTAAATAAGAGGGCGGCTTCTACCAAAACCCAACTCCATTGTCTCATTAGGACTGTTTGTTGAGCGAAAGTTTCGTGCATCAGGTAAGATCGACTTGTGCCCTCGGCTGACAGGGGTGAAATGGCTGAACCCCTCTCTCTCGGCCCGTCGCGGACGACCACTAACCCCAAAGAAGAGATCATTTTCATTCCAGCGCCTTCAACATTTACACCAACTCAGCTAATCCATACTACTCATTTCACCTGCGAGCCTCGCTGTTTACGAGTCACGACAGCAACTGGCGGCGCAATGCCCGCAGCAACCGCATCTGGTGCTGATTCGAAGCCAAATGGCACCGCCAAATCGCGGGATCATAATCAGGGAAATCAGGATAGGAAATACACGGTTGAGCAAAAAAGCGCAGTCCTAAGAGTCCGGAGGTGTTCGCCGACCGCGTTCTACGATATCCTGGGCCTCGAGGAAGTGAAGACAACTGTTACAGATACGGAGATAAAGAAGGCATACAGGAAATTGAGTCTGCTCACGCATCCGGATAAGAATGGTCATGAGCACGCAGATGAAGCTTTAAGATGGTGAGCAGGGATTTCGGCGTCCTGGGCGATGCGGAGAAGCGGGCGAAGTTTGACAAGTATGGAGGTGATCCTGATAGTCGATTTGGCGGAGGTGCGCCGCAGCAAAGCCCGTTTTCTGGATTTGGGGGACGAACGCCAAGTTCGAGGGCTGGTGGAGGTGGGTCAATGTGGGAGGAGGAGATTAGTCCCGAAGAGATGGGCGTAGGCCCTGGTATCAGAGTACACCAGTTTGGGTGGAGTGGTCTCGCGGGAAATGTTGCTCCGGCTAAGCGAATGCCCACCTCGGGGGAGATCCTTGCTCAGCATCACTCCATGATTAGAAGACAAGTGGCATAAAGGAAGGGGCGCGCATTTCACTAGAAGATCTAATAGTTGTGGGATAGCAGAACCACGGTCAGTCGCACAGAAGGCTGCAGGTTCCTCGTTCCAAGCTCGCGGTACCGACATGTCGTTCGCGCCTTTGTAGCGATTCAGAATCTCCTGAGCTTGAATAACATACTCGGAAAGGCCCATATTCCTATGCAAGCGTTGCCACTCAGGGAGGATTCTTTCCAAGGCTAGCTCGACATTAATGACCGTTGCTCTGAATTCCTCTGCTGATGGTTCCGAGCTGGGCCACTGCTTTAAGAGAAAGGAGGCCAGACGTCTCCCTTCAGCCTCGCACAGGATCCGATGGCTCTCTCGCAACAGGTCTTGCTCTCCTCTACTCTTTCTAGCGTCCGGTTCAGTAACGGGGTAGTCGGCTGCGATGAAGTTCAGAAGCGATTCCAGCGTTGGGGATGCGTGTAACTTGAACTCAGCAGAGCAAGGACTGAGTGGCGGCTGTAGGGATTTTAATTCATCTAGGCAACCGAATGCGGCCAGCGACTGGATCGCGTCCATGTCAGGCTTCGTGCCAAATGACAAGAGGGCCAGTCGAAACATCAACCTGTACGAATCCTGAGGGTCAGTATGTCGGCAAAGATTCACGAGGCTGCCCCACTGTTCGCCGATGTTATTCTCCATTAAATCGCTAAGACAACTCGAAATGCTTTCCGAGTCTGAGTTAGTGTCGTGAAATCCACCGATCAAATTCCAGTCTTGAAGAATAGCTGCCAGCTTTTTTGTTATGTGGATACGAAACGGTTGCTTGCAAACAAGTCCCACGATTTGATACACATTGGTGGCTTGGGGTAAACTGGCATATCGATCTCTGGGTTTGTAAATCACGTCCTTCCCGGTAATCAGTTCGCCCGAACCAGAAATGCCGCGCTCGTAAAGAAGACACCGCATCTCACCGCGCCTCCGGAGATGAGAAGGGGTCTTGACGTCAAAATCCATCGCTTCGTCTTCGTCCGCGTTAAAGGCTTGGAGCTGGTCGGATTTGGCCAGTATCTCTTGGACGAGACCCTCATAGCTATCGTGCTGAATGCTCATAGTTAGGTGCTGGTCCCAGGTAACGGTCTGCAGGCGTCTCTTGTCCTTGGGATAATACTCTCTACTGGGGCTTAGTCTGCTGATGACTCTCAGAATGGAGGCAAGACCGTCGCTCATCGGCGTCCAGGGCTAGCAATAGCCGGACCTGAGTGTGTGCAGAGCTTCCTCTGTGCCAGTGCGCCCGGTGAGAGGATCGGGCAGAATGAATGAGGTGAATGCATGGAACTGAGCTTTGGAGTAGAGTAATCTCGGCTCAGGCGGACATGATAATCGTCCCAGAACATCGTCGATTCCGAACCTGCCATATTCGGTGGTGCTGCTCGCCCGAACAGCAACATGCATACCATGGCGCTTGTAGGTCAGCTGTCCCAGCGGAGTAATTATGCTTCGTCGCTCAGTGTTGGCTACGTCGCGAAGCACGATTTTGCTCAGGAATCCATAAAGCGTCCCCGCATCCTGGTTGGGGTCGATCTCTGCGTGCAGCTCTCGGCACTCGAGAAGGTTGTTTTTATTGACAAAGAAAGAGAGCTCGAGGTGCCGCATCTCAACCGAAAGTCTGCCCATCGCGGGCTGGAAGACGGTCAGCCGTTGGGGATTCTCGAAGTGGCGGAAGATCCCAGCCACGCGCTTGATAGTAGTTCCAGACTTAGGCAGAGCATCGTTGTTTCGAAGATAAGGTGAAGAATATAATAGTAAATCTCTGAATTCATTATGTGTTGGTATCACCAGGGATACCTATTACATGTAATAGGCCAGAAGCACGTAAGAGTCTCAGTCTTAGTATGCTTGTAAATTGGTTGTATTGTTCGAAAAGTAGAGCGTAGAGTTGGAGAGTTATATCCTCCAACTCTGGCTCGTCCCGCGCTAGTACTAGTGCAGCCTAGTGCTACACGTGACTACTTTATTATACCCACATTATGCTTTACAATGGCAAAGGGCAAATGTAAAATAGCAATGCAACGCAAGAGCTTCCATCGAAAGACTTTAACACTAAATTGAGACTTGCTATGAATGATCTGTGAATAAACAGAGCCTTCTTTAGGCTCCTCTGGGTCTGAGTCATCATCTCCATCAACCAGTTTATGATTTGATTTAAGATGTCTTCGAGTATTCGTAGAACCATGGCTAGCGTTGTATGTAATAGGCACTTTGCCGTCGGCGTCACCTAAAGATATTAGCTTTGGCTCATATTATTAGAGGCAGGGGATCAAACATATAGCACAGAGCTAGTACTCTTTGCCATCTTCAAGTATAATCTTCTTGCTATGCTTCCATATGAAGCTACGAATAGCTCGAGCTTTCTTGGGAGGGATCCCCGTGGTAGGCTCTGCAAAAGTGCCACTGATAACTCTCCCTGATTGGCTACCTTGACTGCCTTGCGGTGAATCTTGTGCATCACCGGCAGCACTTTCTGCAAGGGCTATTGATGGAGATCTTGATGTGGCCGGCCTAATATGTCTTCTCCTTGGTTTTGTAGGTGCAGGAGTACCTTGTGTAACGTCTACATCGATTATAGTACTCGAAATTGAGGCAGGAGGAGGAGGAGGTTCGGGTCGGTGGAAACTAAGTGATGCTTGGGAGCCAGAATGCTATAGCACATTAGCCGAGCACTGCAAAGGGGGTTGCACTTACAGTTGAAACGGAGAGCCGGGCTTGAGTAGCTAACCTTTTCTTGGTTACAATACGCTGTGGACGATTGGTAAGGGGTAGTTGGAGTGTTTGAGAGCTGCCCGAAGGTCGATAAACAGATTGTGTTTCTCCTGGATCGTTGGTTATAGTCGTTGATTCGGTTCCGGCATCAGAAAGGGGGGCAAGGGACGTTTGGCGGCTCTCTGGAGGTTCAGACAGCCCTGAATCCGACATATTGACTAGAATGATAAGAAACAAAAAGAGAAGGTCCAAAGTCTGAAATGTGGGCAAAAGTCCAAGCTTTGGTGGGTTTCCAGGTCAACAAATGGTGCCACTAAGCCTGAATGGACCCCTTGATCCAAGGGTGCTACCCCTATCATAAACCACCAAAAGTCTTGGCAGGCTTTATGGGTTGGGTTAGGCTTGAACGAGGTCAAGCCTATACCCACCCGGGTCGAGATAATCCTTAAAAGATCAGGCTAGGTTGGGTAATGGGCTAGGTAAGCCTAGGCGTACCCATTAATTTACCCACCCATCGAGAACACTGATCTGGAGGGTGTTGATGTGGAGGGTGCTTGATGTGGACGGTGGAGTATTTGGAGGCTGTTGATGTGGGATGTTGAATTAGAGGGTGTATTGTACTGTACTGTACTGTACTTTGATCTCGCATTTGCACTTGCATTCGCTTTCTCGTGGTTCCGTGTCGCTACTGTACCATTGTTGCGGGACATTCTCCCACCTGGCCATTTTAGCTTCACTCCATTTTGGCTGTTTTCGTCACGTTCCCCATCACTGGTGCATTACGATCTCTACATAGTTATGAGGTGCTCACTGACTTGGTCAAGTCGCTGTTGAGGACAATGGAGGAACAGAAGGAGGAGCACGTGACCTAGATCAAAACACTGACGGAGACTTTCACCCAGCAAATAGAAGCACTTAAGGCAGAGGGCACAGAGATGACGGAAAAGATTCAAACCCAGCTGCCCCATATCCAAGCACCGTCAAGCACATCCCCATCGTATGCGGAGGTCGCCCGAACGCCACCAGACAGCGTACCAAGCAATGTTCCATGCGCACCACGTCGTCAACAGTGACCGATACGCTGTACTGCACGGTTGACACGTCCAGAGTTGGCAGCGAAGCAGCACGACTGCTACAAGACCAATACTTCCATGTTGCAGGGGAATCAGCTTACACCAGGATCTTTGAACCACGATCCGGCCCACAGCTATGCTACAGATGTCAAGGACTAGAACACAAAGTGTACTCATGCACGAAACCGCAAGTCTGTGCCAAGTGTGCTTAAGTGCTAAAAGCTAACGAAGGCTTTCATCATTCTTCGGAGACCAGCACTCTATCTGCCATGAACGCCCGAGTTGCTTATCATAAAATTACCTCCGAAGTAGCTCGTTGGGAAAAAAAAAAAATTCCTAGATGAAATGGATCCCTTTAGAACGGCATATCTTTTGTTTATTATAGTTCTCGCACTGAGTATAGCTATGGAATTCGAACTTTGACATTTGAACTCTGCTGCGACATGAAACTCTTGGGTTTCTGAACAATTGACCTTCCCAACCTGTCTTTGCGGTTCCCGCACCAATATTCCTCGCCTATTAACTCTGAATAAGTATAGTTACTTTGCCCATAATATAACCTTTAGCTTGTGCACTCTTCGCACGATGGGCTCGTATTGAAGACGTCCCTTGGTTGGTGTTTTGACTGAGGTTAACGGGGGCGTTGGTCCTTGGAATCAGACTGGACGGACTTCGGCCAGGCGCCTGGTAAGGGAGGCTCTTTACTAAGAGGTTTTGAGCGAATCTCTTAGAGCCGGCGAACTGGTTGTACTTGAAGAGGACCACGAGCTTTCTCGATACGGTACTGAGCGGCTGCAAATATATTCGCATTTATTTGCAAGCCTTTCGGTTTTGTTTCCGTAGTCCGAGTTGTTAAGGAGGGAGGAGCTTGGGGCGGAGCTCTAGCGGCGGCGATTGTGGGAGGAGGGCTGCTGGTGAGAGCTGGGACCTGATTCCGTGGAGTGCTGAGTCCTACTCCGTTGAAGTGCTTGACAAGCATCTGTGCTGCAGAAGCACGTTCTTTTGAGTTGACAATTGCCATGTCCCGAATCTTTGAAACCGAATCCACTTTAGAGCTGCAGACAAAACAACTCGCTGGACCTCCGCAGCAGTCTTAAACTGATGCTCCCGCTGACGAAACTCTCCTGCATCTAATGTCCACAGCATCGTAACAAAGAGTTCCCAAATGTCTACCTTGTGTGTTTGATCCCCTTTCTCAAACATCTCGGGGGGCATATAAAGCTGGCTACCGGCAAATGTCGCAGCATCAATAATACGGTTGCAGAGTCCAAAATCTCCTAGCTGGAACTGATATTGACCGCCCGGCTGCGATATGTAGAGAATGTTCTCTGGCTTCACATCTCGATGAACGATGCCCTTCCACGCAATAAAATCAAGCGCTTGTAGCATTTGCGGGAAGACGAAGTTTGCAACGGCAAACGCATCAGCTCCGCTCTCGATCAATGATTCCAAGGTCCCTTCTTTCAGAATTCGGCATCTTTTCCATTTCCAGCACCCTGTGAAGCTCGATGGAGGACATAGAGGGCCGTAGCTTTGGATCAACAGAGTTTCTCACGAAGTATGAGAGCAGCTTATGCTCAGGGGGAGCAAGAGGAGCAGAAACAATTAAAGCCAAAGCTTTTCGCACATGGTGATCGTCGTCCATCGGGAGGTCGAATAATGAAGTTGAATAGTACGGAGTCTGCTGTGGGCGCTTAATGGTGGAAGGCAGCGCAGTAGTAGACTGACATGGCTTGTGGCCAATTAGTCATGCGTAATTCTGCGCAAGACGTGAAGTGTGATTAGTCCATACTGCTGTGCGTGCTTGATTGGGAGGATTACGAGTTTTGTTGCACATCGTAGAAGAGGGCATTTTTCACAACGCAGGGATGCCAAGAGGCCAGGAAGTCACTCTTTGATGGTATCGAACCATCGGAAAAACGGGTCCACTCCGACGTACTCAGAAGTATGACCTTACGCGTATAAAATGTCACTAGCTGTAAGACTTCGGCCTTTCGAAGGGGACTACTGATCTGCAAACGTTTTGCGGGACACATCTCTGAAATCTATACAACCCGCCGTGGTACATGCTACACAAAGGCTTGTGACATCTGGTCGCTCGGCGTCGTTGTCTTCGAGTACGCTTACGGCCCAGATTTGACAACTTTACGCTCGACCGCGCCTCCATTTTAGTTATGGTTCAGACCTATTGGAGGGGCGGAGTGAGGTCTGGAAAAAGATGGGCAGCTCGCCCTCGCCGTCTTCTCACTACCTACACGTCTTCTCGACTTGATTGGATCTGGTCGCTTCTTGCTTTTTTGACGCCACTGGATTTAACCAATTGGAGGCCAAAAACAGATATTCTAAGCAGGTGATTAGGCAGACAACTCGGATTTAAAAGGCCCTCTACTTCGTCACCTGTCGCAACGGACTTGCACCACACTTAGTCGATTGGGTAAGGCTTGCACCGCTCCAGCCGGAGAATGAAGCCTCCATTTTCATCTTTGCCCAGCTGAAAACTCTGACTCGCCCACGGTCCTGCGGCGTCGTAACGTTACAGCTCTTCCGGCCCATTGAGAGCTGATAACTCGTACAAACTCGCAACGCGGGCGCTGGGCTCAACCAATCCTCCTGCTCCTCAGTGGGCATAGCGCCGAGAGCCAGATTCGCGCAAACACTGGGCTTCCTCGTGAGGCTTTCTGCCTGGTAGCAACGAGCTGGGAGGTTGAGGCGACCGGCACGGACGTGAAAGAACATATCATTCGCAACTTCAACGAAAAGGGAGAGGAAATGAAGGGTGAGACTCACAGCAATAAAGAACTCAATGGACGAGACCAAGAGACAGTTTGCAATGTTCCAGAATACCGAAAATGTCAGCACAAACCATGCTACAACAACCCAGATGAGTATAGTGCCGGAGAAAGTCTACTATCAAAGTCTCCCTTTACAAGACGGCCGTGCGAATCTTCTCGAAGATCTATTCACGCTTGGATCTAGTGCCTATTCAAATGATTTCGACATCAAATCGGCTATACCTCTGGTAGAACGAGTTATCAACAACGCACCTGATGCAGAGACATGTCGTGCTGTATTTGACCTAGTTGCACACGCAGCAAGACCGAAACCGAGAACCCCTCCGACTGCACTCGACAAAGCCGTCTTCGATACGCCGCTTCGATCGAGCTCGGCATCTCAACAAGGAATTGAGCAGACACATGACGAAGTTGACCAGCGAATCCGCGAGGAGCTCACGGGACGAGTCTTCGACAATGTTGGGGGGTTCTTTGAACGATACTTCAAAGAAAAGGCCTGGATGGACAAAGCAAGGCAAATATACGAACAATTGAGAGGGCAGTATGCAGGAGGTCGCTGGAGGGGATGGCCAGAGTCTTCACTTCAATGTCCCATTTTTGAGTCGTTCATGAAGCTCCAAGATACCGTCCTCGGAGGACTAGGTCGCAGATACTACACATCAGCGAACAAAGTATTGAGGGGCACGGAGGCTGATCGCAAGCTTGACATTTTCCTCACTCGCGCCAACGTTGCCTTACCCAACGCGAACACGACTGGTCAAATGTACTCGTTATTGGAGAACACAAACAGAATCCTGATGAGGATCGTTCTACAAAAACACTGGTGCAGTTGGCAGGGTATGCGCGAAAGGTGTTTGGAAGTCAACCGGAGCGGCGATTCGTCCCTGGTTTTACGATCTGCAGAAGTCTGATGCGGCTTTAGATATTCGACAGATCTGGCCCGTACAGCTCTGAGAAGTTCGATATCCACAAGGAGCCAGAGCGATTCATCAAGGTTATTGCTGGGCATGCGCTAATAACGGACGCGAAGTTGGGGTTGAATACGTTCATCAAGTGTGATGGGACCGGCAAGTACGTCGTCGCGCCTAGAACAAGGATTTCTTTTGAGGAGAAGCCAATCGCCTCGACAATAGCGATAGTTTGTAGGGGAACAACATGCTATCGAGGAAGGAGACCCGGCTCAACAGACTGGGAGTACGTGGTAAAGTTCGCTTGGCCGTCTGACAAAAGGCAACGAGAGGGAGACTTGTTGAAGTTGGCCAAAGACAAAGGAGTCAAAGGCATTGCTGAATGGTTTCATCATGAGCAGATTGCTATTGATGGGAGTCTGGACACGATTGCAAGTTTGCGGAAAGACATGAAATTTGGGCCACCACGGAAGCTATCCATCAAAGCCTCTTGGGTCGAACATGGTACGGAATCCAGCCGAGCGAATTCGAGAACGAGAAGTAGTCTCCGGGGAAGATCCAGGAGCAGCGTAGGACGCTTGACTGGTCTCGGAATCAATACAAGCAGCACGTCGATTTCATCTGCCGGGCAAAAAAGGAAACGAGACGAACGATCTGCGCCTGAGATTGGTGCCATCAAGAGATCCATATCGGATAACAGTCAGGTTATTGCTATAAGTGCGGAGCCGGACGTGAAAGAGCACGAGCTAGACAATTTCAACGTCCACAGTATCGAGGAACCCGAGGCCGACAGTCTGGCAGGCTGTGAGAGCGAGGCATACGGCAATCGGATACACTGCTGCTTAGTGGTTTCACCGGCTGGGCGACCACTCCATGCATATAGGTCTGTCAGGGAGCTTCTAGAGGCTCTGCGCGACGCTATTGCGGGTCACAGGTCGTTGCTTGAGAATGGGAAGATTCTTCATCGGGATATTTCCGAAAACAACATTATCATCACAGATCGTACTGTTGAAGAAGACTCGGAAGGAAGATTGATTGACCTGGACTTGGCGAAGGAGCTAGATAGCATGCCGAGTGGAGCCAGTCATCGGACTGGCACCATGCAGTTCATGGCAATTGAAGTGCTCCAAGGCAAGGGGCATACTTACCGGCATGACCTTGAGTCGTTCTTTTACGTCTTCATTTGGATGTGCATTCGCTATGGTCATGAAGAGGCTGGCGATAGGTTGGAAGCGCCTGGAGCAAATGAGTCAAAGGCTAACAAGAGGAGGGTTCGCCCACAACGATCTCCAGTGCTGGAGCGAGAGCTAGAATCCCAGCCCCTCCTACAACAGCGTACTGTAACCATCGACCTTAGACTGGCATTGTGTCACACCTCAAAGACCAGGGATCATAATGTCCAGATTCAAAGCCCATGCATTTTGTCGTATCTTCTACATAAGAACTCGTACAAGTACTTATTCTCCGCCTGCCCCTTCTTCCTTTCCCGCAAAGCGACGCTCCTCCAGTTTCCTCGCTGACACGGATTCTCTAGACCCGTCGGCTTCCACTTACCCCGCACTCGTGCCGTGCGCTTGTAAATGACCCCCCGAACAGACTTTGCCACGTACGTAGATACCGAGTACTCCGTCGCAAAATGAAACCGAACATAGGGAATGTTGTACATCTAAGACAAAGGAAACATCCCCGGCGCATCTATATCTTGGATCCCACTCCACACCGAAACAGAAAAACGCAGCCACTGCAACTGTGGTTTAACCCCACCTTGCCGGACCAAGACCATCTCCTTCCGAAGACCCTCGAAGACCCGATGAGCAATGTCTAGGTTATGCGAAACCGGCCTGACTCCCACTTTCTTCACATACTCCACAAAGATTGCTCGAACCTGACACTAGAACTGCACGTTCCGATTATTTTCAATGTATCCCCATATATGCTCGAGATCACGCCATACCAACACCTCTTTCACAAGCAAAGACGGTCGTTTCTCTCCTTCGCTTGTCCCTTCCAAGTTCTGCTCGTTCACCCAGACCGGTGGCAGCTCTGGCTGCTTGGGCTCCTTGGTCTCCTTAGTCTCATCGGAGGCGACATTATTGTCAGACTCCAAATACTCGGCATCTGGGTGATTGGGAGGCAAAGTGGACTCGAGGTTGTCGATATCTGGGGAAGGAGAGGTAGGGTCAGAAAGCGAGGGCATAGCTGTCACAGCACGATCTTGCCATTGCCGTGCTCCCGCTTCTTCTTCTGGGGCACTATCGCCCTCTTCTTTTGGATCTCATTGTTCCACTCTTTGCACACCAACGAGAGACTACCCACGTATGGAGCTCCACGCCCTGTAACTCCTTCTGAATTGACCGCCAGCTCGAGAATCATCTTACGGATTTCTCCTGGGAAAACGTTTAATCAGTGACCGTTGGCCTGGACTGGGCGGACTAGCTAGACTTGGAGGTCGACATTTGAAGAGCCGGTAAATACTAGGATAGTTTTTGAAGCAAGACGGCGTTTGTTTGAACAGCTGAAAAGTTGAGGGAAGCAGAAGAAGCAGAATGGGGGGTGTTTGCTCCTTTTAACCCCTCAGCTCACATCCTGGAATATTCGCAAAGATAGCGTAGATCGGGGTATGCTGCGGGGTTGTTATTTGCTTTTCTGGACAACAGCAGGAAAATGAATCTTCAAGATGAGCTCGTGTAACCAAGAACATGGTTTTGGGGTCGGAGTTGAAGTGCTTCCCCGAAGAAGAGGGTGATTCTCGTGTTGCTTGACTGATGGTGGCGTGAGTGAAAGAGGTGCTACTCAGAGACTGCCAGCCATCGGCGGTTGGATCCCAATCATCGCATCCAAAAAAGACGTGAGGGGGTGAGTTGGGCCCCATTTCACTACCGACTCATGGTAACGTTGATCCATCTGCTATTGGCAGTGAAGATGCACAGTTGCGCGACTTGTAAATCACAGTTCTCTAGATCATGATGCCAGTCCGCCCCGAAAGCATGAGAAGCAAGCAGCCTGCGCGCACAGACCACAATTCTGGCAAGGTTGGCACCCGAGCTATGGGGCCTGCGAGAGTAAGATAACGTCGACACATCCCAGCGTTATTCTTGGTGAAATGCTCTTGGTGAAAATCTCCTCGCTACGATTCCTTCCTTCAGCCACAATATTTCCCCGCGATTTTTAGCCACATTAGGAGCCACGTACTCAATACACGTGCCTATTCCGCAGGGACTGACGTCATCAGACAGATAGGCGGCCGTCTCCCAGCAACCGTTCCAAGCACCCATAATACTATCTTTGGAAGCCTGACAATTCAACAATCTCGTCCGAAAATCGTTATCAAAGAATAGGGCCACCCGATCAGCTCAAAGATCCCGACGTGCAATCGCCGATGTCGGTAACATCAAAGTTCGATCTCAGAGATTTAAGACTCGGTCCATCACATCAATTGGACTATGAGTGGAAGGGATTCAATAGTCCCCTTGAGCGAAAAAAGGTTCAATCCGAGATCTTGTCGCCTTTTATCGTCTCGGGCCATCACAAGTTCAACAGCAATGATACTGCGGGGCTAACCTCCGATATGCCTCAAGAGCTACCCGACGCGTCTTTTGGAGGGTGGAGGCAACTGGTAGAAGACGCAAGAATAGCCAATAAAGAATTGGACGGCAGAGAGCCTCACGTATGCCCCTAGCGATTTCCTTTAGAATCAAGGTGCTGATGAGATGGCAGACGCAAGTCTTAAAGACGATTGAGAATCAGGTTGCAGCTGCTAGTTTTTGTGAGGCATTGCTTCCAACGCGCCAACCATCTGAAATCGAAATCAGAACCACAAGGTTGTATTATATTACCGAATGCTCCGAAGAGAATACTCTCAGAGAGGCTGAAGCCGATGCCAACTTGGCCCTTGAACACTGGATTTCAGGACTTCCCTGCGTCTCTCCTTCAGAAGGGTCACAATTTCATTGTGCTTCCTGTGAGAGCAGAACCCAAATGACAAGGTCTTACGCCTGTACGCAGTGTCTGCGTGGCATTTGCCAAATCTGCGTCACTCGATTGATGGCTAAGAAATGGACGAGAAGAAGATGTCCATGGTGCTCTGCCGACGGTGCCCAATTTAAGCCGAACCATTACGAGCCTGCGGACAAAAGTCTGTGTTTTACAGGCCTTCTCGCTAACAAATAAACGCTGAAGCCAAATTTCGATTTTTAACCACAAAATTAAAATGGCTCCGATTTGCTTGATAAACTCACTGTAGCCTCTTATAAGTATCGCATTATAAGCTCAAATGATTCCGATTTGTGCATATTCTATAGTGTTTAAGTAAAGTCGTTAACTTTGGCTTTCATCGCTTAAAAATGCCCTGAAAAATGCCTGTAAAACACAGACTTTTGTCCGCAGGCTCGTTAGCAAACCATCCTTGACACTATGAAATCAACGACGCCTTAACTTCTTTTGTTACATTTGAGATCAAAATACATTAATTTGTGCTACTTAAAGTATATATCTTTACTTATAGTTAGTCTCGATCTGGGAGAAATCTTTCCTAAATAAGCTTAGCTTGGGGTTGAAGGTGTCATCTTTGGGTTCTCTTGGCGTTGTTCATGCCTCATTACTCAGCCTTCAAGTCGACATTCTCTGGCTTGTGGATGTCCGCACATCGTGTTCTCGCGTAAGTGGGCCACGCATCATCTCTCCCCACCAAACGTAAGCAGCCACTTTAGACAAAGAAAGTTCCCTTGTCTCCCAGTAAGATAAGTAGCTCTCCTCATAACCTTTCAATTCCACTATCTCCCTCGATCAAGACGATCTCAATTTAAGAAACACTTTAATCAACCTTCAATTCAGTCACAATGGCAGCTACTCTCCTGAAGACTACCCCGCCCACTGCAGCTCAGACTGCAACCGACTACCATCGAGTAGGACTTATAACCATCTCCCCACGATCGACTTGACCTTGGACTCAACCAACCAAGCCTTCGAGACCCTCTCCAACGCTGCCTCCACGACTGGCGCAGCCCTCATCACGAACCTCTCTATCAACCCCCCAATCGCCTCAATCCAACGACTATTCTCAATCCTCTACACAAACCCTACCCTCGCATCCCGTCTCAACGCAACGTACCCCACCCGCGGCGTCTTCAAAGCCGCATGCCTCGACCCCTCCAGCTCCCCGAACATCGACCAGAAAACCACAATCGATCTCTCCGTCGCCCGTCTGCAGAAGCTGCGAGAGCTCGACCCCGCACTCGTGGATGATCTTGGTCAAGATTTCGACGATGTGCTGCGATTCTATACGGTGGTCGAAACGGACATAATGCCTTTGCTGATGCAGGCTACTTCTCGTATCGCGGCCTCAGATCTTGCGCCAATGCACGAGAATGGGAATAATAATTTGCGGTTGATTGATTACTTCCCGAGTGCTGAACCTACGGGACCCCGGTGCGGAGAGCACAGAGATTATGGTACATATACTGTGGTGTTCCAAGATGGATCGGTTGGTGGATTGGAGTTTGATGTTGATGGGAAGTGGATTCAAGTCCCAGCTAATGTGGATGCGGTTGTGTCCTGGGGTTGGTGCGGTGCCGTCCTGAGCAATGACCGAGTGAAGGCTGCCAAGCACAGAGTCCTACGAACTCAGCCGGTCCAGAAGCGGAGAACTACCGCGGTAGTCTTCGTGGCTCCAGACCTGGATGCTACATTGAAGCCGGTAGAGGGTTCGATGAAGGAGGATCACCCCAGCGTTTGGTCGGAGCAGATCATGGCCGGAGACCTGTGTTGGAGAGTTCAAACAAGTCATTTCGAAAAAATGGCGTAGACGAGAGGGGAACGAGGAGGGCGAGGTGATTGAGGGTGCGCAGGATAGGGAGGTGTCCGCATTTGTAAGAGCAGCTTAGGTAGTGATATTTACAAGTTCAATGTAAATGTTATTTGATTTTCTATTTGCAGCTAGGCTTCACGACACAGTACCATACCATCATGCTCTTGCCCTTGGTATTCTCGAGAACCTGTACGAATCTGGTCTTTACAACATAAATACTGATGTCTATTATGACCGGTGCGTACGCGTTATCCGCGGCGTTACTAAGGGGAGGAGGAACCGAAACCGCTGGGTAGGCCGCAAGGAACCGGCACGAGGCCATGTTGAGGCTGCTGCTCGATAGTGGCAGAGTCGACGCCGACTTGAAGGATAATCAAGGTCGGACGCTGCTTACGTGCGCCGCAGATAATGGGCCGTGGCATCTGGCACACGGCAGAACCGAAGGGTTGTCCACGGTTCATAAAGAAACATACATCTGAATCAGCATTCTACTGTGATTTGCTAAGGTTATTTGGAAGGCGACAATTGCGTTGGTTGTTGGGTTGTCTCGTTGGTATCCGAAGACTATCACTGATTGGTGCCGTGTGGTTGTACCACCTCAGATGAATCATCCATGTCATATCTGCCTGCCCGTTTGTCAAAGACTTATTCAACATCTTCATTCCATTTCTCCAACGAAGGAGCAATAACTTCAACTAAAGGTGACTGATCCCTCTTCTGAATACCTAAGAACAATTAAGAGTCATGGGGAAAAAACAGAGGAAGTCCACAAACGACAAACCTCAGTCCTCTCCGCAGCCTCGTCCATCACAACAGTCAGTTGCAAACAAATCGAGTTCCAATGTCCCTCGAATGCCAAAACAATCAGCTGGCCATGATGCTCCTGGTATTGGACTTCCTTCAACAACCAATCAACCCTTTTCCTCCTCCAGCTCTTACCACGCGATACCTCCTCCAGCAAGTCTTATTGAGTCTGTTGCCTGCTGAGGCTCTTGGTCCATTCGGGTGTAGCAGAGACGGTGCTTAAGGTGTTGACTGGTCGATGGAAGTTGCTAGGTTGGCGCATCACCATGACTACTTTTTTGAGTTTCGTAGAGTACTGCACCTGGATTGCCCCTGGAGTCCGGTGCGGGAGGGCAGCATGGATCTCTTCCCACGAGCAGCCATCCACCTCCCTCATCTTGAGTATCGTCGCATCCTCTTCAGGTGTCCATCGAACACGCTTAATCCGAGGCCGCACCGCTGCGGAATGCATCTTGGAATGTGCGCCAGCGTCGTGAGGGGTTGCAGCCTCTGCGGACATCTCTTTATTGGAACGCATGCCCAACGCTTCGGAAAGGACGGGGAGGTAGAGGTGCTCCGGCATGTGTAGCAACTGGAACTCGAGATTATACGTTGTCTCATTCCCGATCTTGGTGCGTTTGAGGAAACCTTGGAAGGGCCACTCTTGATACTCCGCAACTAGTGCCGACTCTGCCGGAGCGGAGGGACTTCGGGGGGTTCGCGGAGTGTGGTAGTGCTCGTCATCTGCCGGAGTTGGTAGATGCCCGTGTTCAGCTTGGGACCGCGCCTCGTCCATCTCAGGTTGCATGGTTGAGGATGGCGTGAGGCGGGGCGCTTGGCTATGCTCACCGGGAGGTGTTACAGCCTTGACGGTATGTGCTAAGGAGCGCTTTGCCGCTTTGCAGGTCGTGGGTCTCCGTCGTCCTCGTCGTTTGTGTCATGACTATGATCGCTGCTCTCGGATTGGTGGATGCCGCTATTGATCTCTTCAGCCTCATCTTGGTGCCGCCACTCCACATGGTAGTCATAGTCGCCCTCCCTCATCGCGTCTACTACTACGTCCTGTTGCTGCTGCTCTTGTGGCTCCTCCTGGTCCTAACTGCGGAGCGGAGAGCAATGTCCGAGCTCCTCTAATCTGCCGTAACTAGTTCCGCCTTGATCATGTTCCTGATCAATTGGAGGGTACGATGGCTCAGCAGACTGAGGTTGGGGACCTGGGGACCTGGGGACCTGGGAGCCGTAGCTGAAAACCACTTCTCTTGCTCTCCGAAAGCCAGTTGCATGTCTCTTCCAAGCTCAGTGGTGTTTTCGTCGTTCCCTCCACCGTTCTCGTCCAACGGTTGGGGTAGAGTGTAGGACACTGGCACATTTAATGCGCTTCTCGTTGTTCTGTCGTCACTATATTGGTTGATCCGGCCGTGCGATGGCCCAGGGGGATGGTGGCGAGAGTGAGGCTGGCCTTGGGCGGGCGTAGAAGCCAAACCTTCCTGCTCGAGCGGAGGAATTGGACGGAGGTCGTCGTCAACAAAGCAGCCGTCTTCGACATCCCACCATGGTCCGTGGCCAGGCGGATCAGTTGGCTTGCTCGGCTCGGCAGTGGCTTCGGGTTGAGAGTATCTGACTCGTCATCTTCGAGAATCACCGGTCTGTCTCGAGTGCCTTGGCTATCGCCTCCACCATCATCCAATCTCGGCTGTTTTCGATCGAGACGGCCACTTGTGTCAAGAGCAGGCCCCTCGAGATGCTGCAGGGTATCTTCAGAGTTCTGGTATGCTGTCGAGATCACCCTGCGCGAAATCTGAGCTAGGGGCTCGTCGACCGATGGTAAGTCGCCGTCTGCTTCGTTGTCGCAGTTGGTGTGATCACGGCCTGCGATACCCACATCAGATTAGTTGTTCATCTCTAGAGTCCTCTCTCTTCGTACCTTGAGCTCCGACTGCATCATCTTCCTGATGAATTGCAGAGTCACGCCCCTGGTACTGGGCCAGTGCGACTGCAGACTTGAACAGGTTATCAGGCCTGCTGAGTATTTCGTCTGCTTTGTCGTTCAATGACGCTGGCTGGTTGCGTGGGCTGGTTGTCCGGCCAGATTTGCCATTCTTGCGCATGTGCAGTGAAGCAGGTTTGGAGGATGTTGGGTTCAGAAGGGGCTGCCAAAAAAGTTGAACATGACTCGGACCGGCAGTTGCCATTGCGAAAGAATTTGAAGTGGATAGAAGAAGTTGGTCCTGCAAAATTGCTGATTTCATGACTTGAGATTTCTTTGAAGCAGGAGGAACAGAAGGTTTATATGGCCGGCCCACAGGTAAACGCTGAACGAAGATGGGCCCGTCCTCTTACCTCGCCCTCCGTGCCCATTTGCCGCTCACAACTGCCATGCCATCATCGCCAGCTTGTCTTCCCCCCTCCCTGCACTCTGAGATACGCCTTGTTTTGCCAGTGTTGGAGAAGTCCGCCCGCGAGGTAGCGCTCGACGCTGTAAGGGATTCAGCCCGCCATCCCATGCAGAGCTGAGCCCATGCGACCTTCCTAAACCAAGAAGACCATCGGCCGACGCACTCCTCAGTGCCGGCGTGCAGAGAAAATGATCCTTATGCAGGCCCCAAGGCGTCCAACTCATTCTGCCAAGAATGCGAGGGCTGGGTGTTGCGGAGTCTGAGGTCAGAAGGCTCTGAGTCTGCCTGCACTTCACTACCTGCTTGTCCTACCCATGTATCCGACAGCGTCGCCGCCGATCGAGAGGTCGTGCGGGGATCTGCAATTCCTGCTCCCCCGCCCTGCCCAATTCGAACCTGGAATGGATTTCCTTATCTCTCCATCACTGTATTAACAGCTCGGGAGGAGGTGAATCGCAGCAGCTGCGTCGACGGGCGGGGTCGTGTGACGGTTTTCGAAAGAGGGGATGTCAAATTTCGGACCGTAGGATGTTGGAGCCAGAACTCTAACTATCCAATCTCCTCCTGCCACGTACGCAGAGATCAGCCTTGTTGCAGGTGAGCCAAAGTCCAGGCACACAAACACAATCTACCTCTTCCGCTGGGTCAAAGGAGCTCACCGAAACGCCGCCACCGCCGACACGCAATCGATCTGTGGCGTAGCTAGGCAGAAGCCAGCCACGCCGTCGTGCGGCATTTTCTTGATTGGCCATGTCGTAACGCTGAGGCATGGCCAAGGCAGAGCATACGCAATCGCAATCACCAACAAGTACTGCCGTGAGAGTCGTGATGGTGCGACGACGAGCAGGAGGTGTATGAGATCCAGCTCATGCTCGTATCTCGGCCAATGCGACGTAGTTCAGAGGGTCGATCGCCGTCGCGGACGCTCACGAGCATCGAAGTTGTAGTGGAAGATCGAGGATTCTGGCTTCAAACCGCGTGTCGCCAGGGTCTCTTCAGCTGCGGTGAGGCCAACGGAGGTGGCAGCGGTGGGGTAGGGGGAGGATGGCGCATGACCAAACGATCAAGCGATGGGAGTGTTGGGAGTGTTGGGGAAGGATGGAAGAGGAAGATGGTTAAGGAGGGGGCAGCGCGCGGTCTTTATAGACGTCGAAAGCGGCGGCGGGCCCGTGCACGTACCTTGCCTGATGCGGCGGGCGCTAAACCCGGGGGGGCCGACTCTACGCTGCAGATTATAATTTTAAATAAATATTTAAAAATATAAAATTTTATTTAATTTATTATATAAAAAATTAAAAATTAAAAATTAATATTAAAATTTTAATAATATATTTATTAAAAATTTATAAAAATTTATTTTAAAATATAAAATAAATTAATTAATTATAATAATTAATTTAATTTAAAATAAAATATTAATTAATTTTTTTAATAATATAATATAAAAACGAAAAAAATGAAAATATATTCGCGAAATATAAATTATATTAAATATTATTTAATTGAAAAATAAAATATTAATATATTTATTTTAATAAAATATTATAATTTTAAAATTTAAGAAAAAATATATTTCAATTTAAACAAAATTATATTGAATTTATTATTAGTTTTAATTATATTTATAAAAAAATAAAATAAAATCTTTTTTAATTAATATATTTTTTTTAAATCGGAATTATTAAAATTTTTAATTTTATTTAATTTTTAAATAAAGTTAAATAAATATTTAAATAAAATCAAATATTTATATTATTTTATAAAAGTTTTTTTTAGTAATTCTTATAATTCTTATTTATTTTAATATTTTTAAAGCTTATATATTATTATTTTATTTATTAATGAAAAAGAAATTAATAAATAATATTTTATTGGTTTTGGATTTTATATATTTTATAATTACGTTTTTTATATCATTTTAATATAATAATATACGATTCGTATAATAATACCGTATAGAATTTGTATTTGTACGTATCCCTCTCAAAAGTTACTACTTTAATAGTACAAAACCCCTTGAATACGGCGCTAGAATTACCATTGCACACTACTTACAGCACTGCGTCAGTCTAAGAAGCGGAAACGAGATTGACTATGCGTATCTGGTGATAGCCACCGGCTCTTGGGGAGGCGTACCATCGCGTCTGAATGCCGAAGATAAAACGGCGGGAATCAACGTCCTCCGTGGTCTAAAAAGCCAGATTTAGAAATCAAACGATGTCGTCGTGCTTGGTGGTGGCCCTGCAGGAGTAGAGCTCGCGGCTGATGCCAAAGAATACTATCCGCACAAAAATGTCACTCTCATTCATTCCCGAAAGCAGCTCTTGCAAAATTTCGACGCCAAGTTGCATCATGTCGCCATCAAAACACTACAGGAGCTAGGAGTTAACGTCATGCTCGGTGAAAGGCTATCAGCCGATGCCCAAGGGGAGGCAGATCTGTCGTTGCATACTAGACAGACAATCCCTTGTGACTTATTAGTACACTGCTAGATATACTCCTCATGATCCTGTGCTGATGCCTTCCAGATAAGATGTGTCGGTCAAACAGCTGCAACGGAGAGTGTCTCAAACCTCATTCCATCCTCGTTGACAGAGTCTGGTCATATCAAAGTCAACCCACACTACAAGTCACGGATCCAGCATTCCCTAACATCTATGCTGCAGGTGATGTTGCAGAGTTGGGCATAACTCCAAATTCCCGTGCTGCAATGGAGCAGGCGACGGTGGTAGCTGATAATGTGTTGTATGCAATCCGTGGAAAACGACAGGCCGAGTATAGTTACAGGTTGTGGCAAGGTGGCATAGAGTTGACGCTTGGGATTGTAAGTCAAAAGCAATGCAACTCCTGGGGATGAGCACTGACGACTTTAGACCAAGGAAGTGCTTTACTTGCAGGATAGTGACAGAGTCGCCTTTATGCACAAGAAGAACAAAAGCCTTGGCCTCATGAGTGCGGGGTGTTGGAAGATCCTGGGTACCCAACCATCCGTAGATCAAGACGAGCCGAATCCCGTGTAGATGATCCCGGCAGGAAGCCATCACTTCAAGTGTCATTTCTGGTTAGGACAAAGGCGGTAAGGGTGATATTCGAATAAGAGCTGGCGTTTCTTTATGGTCTCCTCACCACAAATATCCCTATGTAGAATATAACTATACAGTCTATAGCCTGAGCAAAATCTAAGTTGAGTAGCTCAATAGAATTTTAATAGTAGCCTCAATGCACGCTTTCTCGCAGACTCAGTTAGTTTTCTCGATTTCCTACCTTCTCTGGTCGGCCATGGCATTCAAATGAAATGAAATTATTTTCTTTTTCGGCATTTAATTTTAGAACTGCGCTGCATGCACGTTCACCTGGTATTATGGCTTTTAAGCAACAGTAGCCTAAGATACTTCGGCAGATATCAGCATGAGCGAAAAGAGTCAGTGATCTTTAGATCTTATGTATGTAATGGCCGCGAGTTACTCGCTTGAATATCTGTCTTGCTGCCTAGATCTTGTTAGTTGTTGGTAAGCAACTCGGGATGGCTGTATCGGCTTTATCAAGGCAGCTATCTATGGTGTTATCCCTGATGTTATCAGTTATAAACAAGATTTACTGCAGGATCTGAAAGGTTTATTGATCAGACCTTTTGATGGTTTCTCTCCACTCATGTCGTGACGTGTACAATTAAACTTTTCCATATATCGCTCCAAAATTCAAATTCTATCTATTTGAAGCTGTCTATCTCATCCAACGCCGTCTACTCCCCCACGCCTCTAAAATACAAAATCTATCTATATGAAGGACTGTCTATCTTATTCAGCGCCGTCTATCTCATTCAAAGCCGTCCGCCCTTGGCCCGCTCAGAGATTCGTCAACTTAGTACAAACCCTGGTTAGCTAGCCACGATCGTTTTCTTTAACCTTGGGACCTTTGGCAAATTTGGGCGCAGACCATAAGGCAGACTCCAGCCATGGTCACGGCGCCGGCAAACCCTATGGCCTCATCGTATCCACCGTAATGTGCTATCATAGCTCCAGCGATTGGCGATCCTGTCAACCCCGCAATACCCAAGATACCTACAGCCATACCAATATACGTCCCAATCTCGCTTGGATGGGGCGCAATGTGGGCGATGGTCGAGGCGAACATCCCGACAACAACTCCTGAGAAGACACCAAACAGCACCGAGAACACAAGTATTGCTGCATTTGACAGAATTCGGTACCAGCAGAAAATGAGGATCCCGCAGATGGCTGAAGACGCAGTGAGGATATTATATTCGCCCCAGTGGGCAGCAAGAAATCCGGCGCTAAGTCGCCCAATCAATGAACCAGCGTTGAGTATTGAGATCGAGTACCAGGCCAGGTTGCGACTCATTCCTTGTGCCTCGGAGTAGCTGGGCAAGAAAAAGATCGGGACGAGTATGCCCCAAATCACAAGAAATAATCCTGCTACTTGGAGGGAATATACGGGATTCTTGAATGCCTCTGGCAGGAAATGCGGTCCCTTTCGAGCAGCGACTCTCGGCTTAATCGTTAAGCACGCAAGCAGGCATAGCCCTAGTATGATGAATCCCACAACTCTAACTGTCCAGCCGAAGCCTAAGGAAGATGAGTAGAGAAGTCGATTGATGATTATGGGAAAGAGGACACCGCCTAGAGATGAGCCTGAGGATGAAATCGCAATAGCTAGCGGCCGTCTTCTGTGGAAGTAGTGGCCAATAGTGGCGATGGCTGGTGAGTAGACCATGCCACATGCTATGCCGCCCAAGACTCCCTGTGCAAGCAGGAACTGGTAGTACTTCTTACAGACGCTGGTGAGCATGACCGATGTAACGAACATGGCCGAAGCGGGCCATAAAACGACCTATCAATATCGTACTTAGTAACGGTCTCTCTGTCATCGTTAAAGAGAAACATACTTTCGGTCCGAAGCGATCTGAAATAGGGCCAGAGACAAGGCCTGCTGAGAACATGGCAAAAAACTGGAAGGACCCAATCCAAGCTACAGTTGAAGGGGTTTCACCTGTGATCTCGAGGTAGTAAGACTCATAGATCCTGGACGATCGTCACGGGTTAGCAATGGACAAATTATCGACAGTGCGCGACGTAGGGGAAGATCATACCCAAATGCATTAATATAACCAAAAGTGAAGAACATTACCGCCCAGCAACCTAGCACAGTTAACCACCCCCTCAGACTTCCTTCGGGGAAGCTGACGGCTGGCAGGGACTCGGCGGGGTTTGCATCTGGTGGTGATGAGCTGAGTGGTTGTGGGGGTGAATCTGGAGCCCGCCGCTCGAGATCCAGGGACTTCTCGTTCTTGTTCTCAGTATCAGACATGTTTTCTGTGATGTGGATTCCCAGGTATCGTAGGAGGGCTATCGAGGTGACTTTTTTGTTGACAAGCAGGTGCAATATACCTCTCCAACTTTTCGTTAAGACGAGAGTACTTTTATAAGTGGAAGGTTTGAGCACCAAGGGCTCACATCGGACGAAACAGACATTTCCGACTATGCTGTCCGGTAAAGCCTATTTGGAGGCATGAGTGCTAGTAATGACCGAGAGCACTCGGTCATGCCGGCATCAATTGGTGCGCTGAGCTGAGCAGACTCGTATTTAGGTGGGTCGTAGTGACCCTCACATATTCACTGAGAGAGTTCAAGGCCGAGCACCAGGAGCGGGAACATTTCCACAGACATTGATTTGCCAATATACGGAGCGGAGTCCGAAAGTCGTTGCGGCGCGGCGACATGAAGGGTCCGTGCCAAGGCGCCAACTTGGCTAGATGATCTGATTAGATGGATCAAAAAGATAAGATCAAGATTAGCTCGGTTGGTAGAACTACGACTCTGTACCTGTCGCTTCGCTCGCCGCGCCGAGTCCTCTTGTTCGATGAAAAAAAAAGTTGTCGATTTGGGTCATCAAAAGGTGATTCATGACACTACTTTGCTCTGGCTTCCACCCCGGCGTATCTCAAAGACTTGGGATGCCGATGTCGGAAATTCTCAAGATGCATTATTTGTATATTTAAAAGGATCCCCAGGGGCTTTGACCTGAAGAAAGCACTCATTGCTGCACTATCGCACTGTTCGCTCATCTGCTTATACAAGATACCCCTCTTGGCCCGTCATTAATTGATCTTCAGGCATGGCTTCACTTGAGAAGACCACTCCTGAATCTTCAAGCGTCGCCGGCCCTCAGAACATGAACGAAAAAGTCTTTGAGGATGCTGCTGATGAGGCGCTGCCCGATGGCGTTCGAAGGATGGAAGCCATCACAATGATATGGTCGAAGTGGGCTCTCGTGACTGCATATGCAGGGTTCGTATGAACTTCTTGATTTGTAAACTATTCTAAACTTCCTATGGTTTAGGGCAGTCCTTATGCTATTTTGGGTCGCCCTACTGCAGTCAACCAGCAACAGCTTGCTCCCCTACGTCACCAGCAGCTTCGCTGCACACTCTCTCGTAGCTACGGCAACGATGGTATGCTTCATCCTTGCGGGAGTGATACAAGTGCCACTTGCGAAGGTCATCGATGTTTGGGGCCGTGTGGAGGGCTTTATAGCCATGATTGTGGTGCTTGAAGTTAGTATGTTCGAACATACATATTCATAATCCTATCCTTCGTGGTTCATTGCTTACTCTCACACGTGAAGGGCTTGTATTAACTGCAGCATGCAAGAACGTGAAGACTTATACAGCAGGAATGGTTTGTTTTCTCCCTTTCCTTCTAGATACCAAATGTTGACCAGAACGTGAACTTTTGTAGGTTCTTTATGAGATAGGTTTCAGCGGCATTTACTATATTTTGACAGTCTTTATCGCCGATGCCTCCCAAATGAAGAACCGCGCATTGATGATCGGTATCTCATACTTTCCAAACATGGCCACGACATTTGCAGGCCCGGCTCTGGCCGAGGCCTTCTACGACAATACTACTTGGAGGTGGGCATATGGAATGTTTTCCACTGTGCTCCCAGTCATGTGCCTCCCGGTTATTTTGGTCTTATGGAGGAACCAGAAGAAGTCCAAGAAACTGGGCATCATCGAAGCTCCGCAAAGCGGACGTACAGTCTGGCAATCTTTCCTACATTTCAGCATCGAATTTGATGGTATGTATCGTCGAATGAGCTGGGAATTGCTAAGATCTGACTGTCTGCAGCTATTGGAGTCATTCTCTTCGGTGTTAGCCTCACGATTTTTCTCCTTCCTTTCACTCTAGCAAGTTCTGCAGGGAAAGAGTGGCGATCTGCAACTGTGATCACAATGATTATGCTCGGCTTTGTTCTTCTTCTTCTCTTCGTTGCCTACGAAAAGTTTTTCTCGCCGAAGGCTTTTATTCCTTTCAGCCTTCTCAAAGATCGAACTGTGCTTGGTGCTTGTCTATTTAACGCGGCGTATTCAATGGGTTACTTGTAAGCCCACGTTCACTTTCTCCCTCGCAGCTCAAACTGACCTAGACTAACGATTATGGAAGCGTCTGGCAGACGTATTACTCCTCCTATCTGCAGGTCGTCCATGATCAAAGCATAAAACACGCTGGGTATATCGTAAATATATACTGGAACGGACTCGCGGTCTCAGGAATATTCGCAGGACTGTGAGGAAGACCTTGAACTTCTGCACAGTCGAGACAAATTAACTAACTGCATTTCAATAGTCTAGTTCACTTTACTGGCGAGTTCAAAAAGCTTGCTCTTGCTGGCGTATCCCTGATGACTCTCGGAATTGGGCTCCTCGTCCACTTCCGCCACCCGAGAACGGATGTCGGTTACTTGGTAATGTGCCAACTCTTTGTCGCCATCGCCGGCGGTATGCTTAACATCGCGCAATACATGGCGCTTCTCGTCCGATCCGCTACTAAGGGTCATGTCACTAGCCCGTCTGTGGCTCTTCTTCTCTCACTATCCTTCTTATCTCAAAGAATTGGCGCCGCCATAAGCCTTTGCATAGCAGGTAGCGTCTGGACGCACCACTTCCTGGGCGCCTTAAAGAATAGACTTCCCGATGCACTGAAAGCCCAAGCGGAGATGATATACGCGTCAATCGTCGTTCAATTGCAACAGCCCCGTGGCACACCGATAAGAGATGCAATTGACCTGACATACGAGGACATCCAGCTGAAGCTGACCATTACTGGGACCGCAGTTATGGCACTTGCGATCGCCTCAATCATGCTGTGGAGAAATATCAAAGTCACCGAGGTCAATGAGAAGAAGGGGCTGGTTGTTTGAGGAGACAATAGGCGGGCAGGTGGCAGGAAGAATCCGCGAGGTAACTCAATGGGCCACCTGTAATTCGGAAGACATTGATAGCGGCAAGTAGGGAGGACCTAAGGACAGATATCGAGACTCCGATACTTTTCATAGTAGTTATACAGTAGATACTTAGTATTTTAAATAATTATACTTTGCTCTGGCGTTGAGTATTGGTAGGCCATGATTTTAATGCTTTTGATGTTTAAGGAAGGACTTCACTTACCTTTAAAGCAGCATGATTTTGCCACTATGAGCCTCAAATCAGCTGTTAATCTAGTGGTCTGATTGGCTAGAACCCTACGTCATTTTACGGTGGAAGCACTACTTTGGTGTT